>CAKNXH010064236.1:89927-124506 GCA_932178445.1 Andricus quercusramuli | reverse complement strand
CAAAATATATAAATTACCATAACTTCCCTACTCTTCAATAAAATGTATTAATATAATAGGTCAATCGATTCGTCCCAAACCAAGGAATCTTTTATATTCTTGCATCAACTCTGAATTATGCGAATGAAAAAAGTTTTACCATAAAAAACCGATTTTTAAAATATTATTGAGTGCTAGAAAAAAATGCAATGAATATTTTTAGAAATCCTTCGGTCAGTTTCAAAATATTAGTGAGGAAAATAAGCTCTCCAAATTTCATCAATTTATCTGCAACCGTTTTCTAGTTATCGTGTTCACAAAAAAGCGTGACATCCACACATCCACACATCCACATACACATCCACACATCCACACACACACACACATCCGGACAATTGCTTAGAACATTTTATTAGACATTTTTAAATTAGGGAGGGTTTAATTAAATGAATTTAAAAATTTTGAAAAATGTCACCATTACAAAGCTTTCTCTATGAGGAATCAAAAATTGAAAAAATTGCCATTTGTAAAGTACATGCTGAAGAATACTCATGAGTTTTTTCAAATTTCTTTTACAAATGTTAGCACTTATGGAGGACAACCATGGCAATTGCGTGAAACGCGCTTCAAAAATTGAGAAGAATTCATGTCACTGTGCCTTTTATTTATTTATGTTAGTTAAGTTATATAAGTTGGAACTGATATTTTAAAAAATGAAAAAAATACCAATTCTATTTTGAAAAATAAATGTAGTTCTTTATAGCGGGTGCTTAATACAAAGATGTGAATATTCGTGTAAAAAGAATCCATTTTTTCGTACTTAGTTTCCAAAATATTTGCGTTTTAAGAGTTTTAGTCGAAATTTGTGTAATTTATTTGGGTATACGTATATTTACATGAGCATTTACCAAACAATCGTGCCTTTTTCTGACGGATAACCATATAGGAACTGTCGTGGACAACAACTACGTTTATGAAAAATAGTACCGAAACACCTTTTTATATTCCCATCCACTGTGATAAAAAGTACTAGATTGATGTGGACTTCCAACTCTTTAAATTTTATCGACTTTATCTATGTCTACAGATCCTCTGAGTAAAAATGGTTTCTAGAAACACAAGCCTGTCCGTATGTCGGTCGACTCACGACAAAATGACGTATTTGTTTTTTATTCTATACACTGTGCTCATTAGGATATTTACATAATAATAAATATTATATATATAATATAATATATTGTTAAAGTAAATTTTAGATAATTTAAAGCCCACAGGGTTGGATGATCTCTATACTAGCAATAAGAATAGTTCACTTTAAAGAATAAGAAAGTATGGTTTATTTTAAACAGTTAATATTACTAAAATGAATTTCGATTGTAAAACATTAGGTACGGCTTTAAATATTTCGTAATCGACCGGAACGCAAGTAGATCGCACGTATAACGCACTTCTAGCTCATATTTTGCTCAAAACGTTCTTTCTCCTCAGATTCTATCAAATTACTGACTTTAGTCGCCCTTCGCTCTTTTCGGAAGCCTTCTGTCGTCATCCGCGCATGCACACAAATTATAGAAATGATTCTCGCAACTCGCTTAGGACTTTTATATCGTTTCATGAGATGTAAATGTATCTCCTCAACACTCGGCCATCCTGGAATAGTTTTACTCATCCTTCAGCTGAACACAAGCTTAAGGAAACAAATGAAAATAAGTTCTGAAAGTGAATACAAACAAACGCTTATCAAATTACTATCAATGCGTTAGAGTTATTTCTGTAATATCGTTGTGGTTTACGTACAATTCTACTAGTTCGACGTATTGCCGCGATATATATATATATATATATATATATATATATACTTCATTGCCGCGATATCTCTAACGGCGAAGATCACATTTGGAGTGTGACTCTTGTCATACTTGGCTTTGTAACGAGTTTGCTCTTTGAGGCTGTTTCCCGAGCCTTTTCTTGAAGGACTTCCGGTCGAGTATATCTCGTCTCATCTTCGACAGTCAATTTTCGAAGCTCACCTTCGTCGTGTCTGTTGAAATAACGGAAAAGCAGTTCAAAGGTACTTTTCTTGTCGTCTGGTTGGGTGATTCATTCAAGTTCCGTTGTACTTCCTTTAAACGCAAATCCCAATAATTTCCATTCGCATGACGTAAACTGGATTGAATCGCGGGTATCAGCGTATTTTTTGTCCATTCAACCAATCCATTAGCTTGTTGGTGGCGTGGTGAGTTAAGAGTTTGATGGATCCCATGTTTTTCACAAAACTCCCTAAAAAAGCCTAATGTGAAACACGTTCCACGGTCAGTGACAAAACTCATTGGTACTCCGTTCTCTGAAATAAAGTCTTCTAACATTCGGATTACACTTTTGGCTTTCGTACCTTTGACTGGTCGCACGTAAACGAATCTTATCAGATTACCTGTCGCGACAAAAGAATACTTGTTCTTTCGGGGTGTAGTCACAAAAGGACCCTCCTGATCTAAATGAACCACAGCAAAAGGACGACACATCGGAGGGGTGTGATTCAATTGACCAGATTGTAGACATGTTTTAGCTTTCATTACCATGCACTGTAAACACCCCTAAATATGTTGTTTTCCGTATCGACTCATATAAGGAAAGTAATAAAATTCACGTAGTTTACCCAGAGTATGTTCCAATCCAATACGACATTGTACATCATGGTTTCGGAAAATTATGCTTTTTCGCAATCTATCGGGAATCTCATACAATAATTTTTTATTTTTATGTCTATAGAGAATTACGTTTCGACATTCATAATCTTTTACTTCGCTCTTTTCTTACTTGGTTCGCTCGTTCATTGGCCCACATGAAGCATTCTTTCCCCTGCTAGGTGAACAATTTGGAACTCAAATTCGGATTTTTTTTTTCTTTGCTTAGATTAGTGATGGGCGCTGCTCGGTATTTCACAGTCATGACCAAATCCTGACCGGTTATGACGGTAAATGTTGTTAAAACGCGGTGAGACCCAAATCTTTTCACCAGAAAAGGTTTTTTAAAGGAGAAAAGTGGTTTAGTTGTGAGGACATACCGTATGCTAAACTTGCACAAAAAGTTTTTCGGTTCTAAATGTTCCAGTTATTCTCAAAGTAATAAAAATTCCAAAAAGCTGAGCATATTATTTTTAAAGTATTACTTACAAAATTCAACAGATTTTCAATGTAATTTGTCAATTTGTAAAGTGTCACTTTCAAATTCCCCTCGAAACTCGCGCGAAGCTGTCAAATGTGTCGTCTGCTATGCTCGGCTTTTTCGCATTTTCATAACTTTGAGAATAACTGAAACATTTAGTACCGAAAAACCGTTTGTACAAGTTTTTTCATAGGGTATGGCCTAACAAATAAACCACTTTTTTCTATAAAAAAAAACTTGCCTGATGGAGATATTTAGGCCTGACCGCGTTTTACCAACTTTTACCGTCATGACCGGACAGGTCAGGTATTACCACAGTCAGGCTGAGCAGTGCCCATCAATAGCTTAGATAGAGCAACGCTTAACAATTGGTTACGATGTTGAACGGAATATTTATCGAAATGAACGCAAACGCGACACCACCCAAACGATTGCAAGCAACTCTTAATTTGCTAGAATGAACAAATCGTCTTAAAAATCCCGCAAGATCTAAAAATCGTTGAAGTTCGTGTGCATCAGACGGGATCGGACAATCAATAATCCCTCTTATCATTGAGTCAGTCGGCTCAATTTCATTATTTGAAAACATAAATTCTGAATATTTCACACGTTTCTGGAGAAAGCACATTTGGAAAGATTAATCGTGAGATTCGCTTTTTTCAATTTTTGTAATCTTTTCCAGCTATAAAGATGTCATCTAGATAAAAAAGAACACAATGTTCTCTACGTGGTTCAAGAACTTTTGACATCAGTGCCAGTGTAGTGCCTCTGCGTATGACCGCTGCCGTTGCACTTTTAACATTTTAATTCCCTGCGCGGCTCTGGACAGTCTTTCTATATATCACCGAATTTCAAGCAATTATAGCTCTTTAATTCACCAGAATCACTTTTCAACGGTGTACGACGATCAGGATTACGTTCCTCAGCCACGAACTTTTTCTCCTCCACAGGTTTGCGTCCTTCAGTTTCGGACTTTCTCCCTTCTGCTGGTTTCCGCGTACATAACTTAGCACTCGGATTCTTTTTGAGGCCGGTTGATTCCATTTGACTTCGAATCCGTTCGGTTCTTTGGTCGGTCAGACGTTCTAGGTCGGTATGATCGTGTAGCAGGTCATAAATATTGTGATGGTCCTTTGAAGCTAAAGACGCACAAAAGTCTCGGGACCATAGCCCCACCAATACTTGCTCCTTCGTGTCCTTGAAGTTCAATCGTACGCCATGCCATAACTTTACTTTTTCGTGAAAATACGCTGTAGTAGACTCGTCTTTACGTTGGGAACTTTCGGTCATTTTCTTCCATTTTGCAGTAGTACTTTCTGCTTTAAATTTTTTTCCAAGAACATTTTGGAATTCATCCTTGGATTTTACTTGTTTGGAATTTATTTTGGGATTTTACTTGTTTGGAATTCATTGTAGGATTTTACTTGTTTGGAGTGAACTTTGAACCAGTAATACGCTCCTCCTTTAGGAGGTAGTCTCCAGAGTGAAGCTTTCGGGCCAGTTGTGAAGTTCCTTCCTACTCTTGATATTCTCAAGCCACTCCCGTTCCGAAATACTTCCCTATTCACCAGTAAAGTCAAAGATATTTTAATTAAGATCGGGCATGACGTTGTACGACAGTATCACCGAAGAACTACTACGTCCGGGAGTGCTGGCGTTCAAATGAGCGTCCGCGAAACCTTTTAACACATTCAACGTCATAACTTCCCGTTTGCTACTCTCTTTCAGAACCAAAGGACCCGCACCAAATGTACAATAAATGGCTTTTTGTGAAAAATTTGAAATCTATTTGTTTTTGTATTTTCGAACCTGCAGGGAAAAAATTCGAAAGACAGTAGTAAGAAAAATGAGCAGTTTTTAGAAAAACACTTGTCAAAGCGAACATGCTAACGGACGTTCCCGAACTCTTCTTCTGTGTAACAATTTCAAAAAATTTTAATTTTGCTAAATTTTATTATAGTGTGTGTATTTTGAGGTTATGTATACCAACAGCATGGGTACAACAGAGACCTATATAATTGGAATGACAGAGTCTTGAAAACCGTTCCTAACCTCAAAATGGTGCACAAACAGAACATTTGTATTTAGCGGAATACATTTTATTAGTTATTATCCCTCAAAAAAAGAGTTCGAGGACGTCCGTGATACTATTTTATAGCATCTCCGAATTCAGTTTTGAAAACTTTCAATTTTTGGCGACAAAACCCCCGGGAACTGAACCTGATTTACCACACGACGGAGTATCACATGCCCTTAAAACCTCTTGAATAGATTTGGCTGATAGTTCCACATTTTGACGATCAGACTTCCCGAAACAAAAGTTTCATACCCACGAACTTGAAAGATTAACGATTTTTTGGGTATACAACATATTTTGGGGATTTTCTCATATCTTAAACATCCAAGTATGGAAATTACAATTTCTCAGTAAATAAAATCGCTAGAGATTTTTTGTTCAACTGCTACGATGTTAAATTACTTCCAAATAAGTAGAGGAAGCGTGCATAGCAAGAATATGTTCTGATTAAAATGCCAGAATAGGTAATGACTTCAAAATAACTACAAGACACGTTTATTCATCAGGATATATCTCTGAAGTTACTTCCAGGTTAGTTTTATTATCCCTGGAACACTGAATCCGAAATATCGACTACTACCTTGATAATAAATCCAAATCCTGCTAAAATGCGCTTCATGTATGTTTGAAAGTGATTTTGCAGGCCTGACTATTAACACAAAAAATCTTTGGTGACTTATCCCTTACGAAATGTAATTTCTTTGCTTCTCTAATTAAGGGATAATTAAACAACCCTCTTTACACAATTTTAAAGACATATCCTCTCCCCATACATTAATCAGAAAACCGTGTGAGATTTTAGTTATTAAGAGATGCCCATATTCCGGATTAAATCTCCAAGGGATAATAAATGAACCCTTGAAGTAAGTTCAGAGATATATTCTAATAAGTAAACGTATCTTGTACTTATTTTGAAGTCATTTTATACCCTGGTATTTTAATCAGAACATCTCTTGTGTCTTTGTTCATTAAGGAATGTCATTTTCCTGGTTTCCATGTCTAAGGGATGTTAAAAAATCCCTTAAAATTAATTCAAATGCATATTCTTGCTATACACGCCTCCTCTACAAATTTTTAAGTGATTTCATACCATAGCAGCTGAATAAAAAATCTCTAGTAATTTTAGTTACTAAGAATTGATGATTGATGATCCATACTTGGATGTTTAAGGTATGAAAACATCCCCAAAACATGCTGTATACCCCAAAAATCGTTAATCCTTCTAGTTCGTTGGTATAAAAATTTTGTTTCGGTAGGACTTATCGTCAAAATGTGAAACTTTTAGCCAAATCTTTTTAAGAGGTTTTGAGAACAAAAAACATTCCACTAAAATAAGCATTTTTCTATTAAAATACATGTAAAAATTGCATGTCTAAAAACGGTCCATTTTTCTTTCGAATTTCTGCTCTGCAGGTTCGCAAATACAAACAAAATTAGATTTAGAATTTTTCACAAAAAGCTATTTACTGTACATTTGGTGCGACGTCCTTTATCACATCCAATTGGGTTATATTTAGCATTTTTAACATTCTCATAGTTCGTCTTGTTGGCGCTGATTTTCGCACCGAACTGCAGGTGATCTTGGTTATAAGGGGCTTCATGCTCGTCGACATCTACTTCAATTTTATCTGTAGCATCCTCCTCACCTGAAGTCGAAGAGCTACTCTGGGCACCCACATCATCGCCCGAGTTATTTTGCACTTACGCCTCTTCGTAATTGGGAAATCCACGAAAGCTCCCCTCACCCTCCCTATCACTGTGATCCGACATAGTCTCTTATGCACTTTTTACACCGAAAAATTTGATTTCCACTTATTGTCGTACTTTATCTCTCGATCCAAATTTTTTAACTCTCGAACACTCCGTCATGCATTACCCCGTCCTCTCATAACCGACTGAACAATCGACTCGTCCAGTGACGCTCTGATATTGGACTCGTCCGGGGACGCTACAATAATGGACTCGTTTATACACGCAATGTGACAAAATATGATTTTCAAAACTCCACTTTGATACTTGAAAAATTAAGCTGAGATCATCTCAATTCTGATATGTTAAAGTAAGTTTTAGGTAATTTAAAGTACGTGGGTTTGGATGATCTCTATGCTGGCAATAAGAACAGTTCACTTCAATGAATAAAAAAAAGAATGGTTTATATTAATCAGTTAATATTGCTCGAATGAATTACGATGGGAAAACATTAGGTACGGCTTTAAAGATTTCGTAATCGACCGGAACGCAAATAGATCGCACGTATAACGCACTTATCGCTCATCTTCACTCAAAAGCGTTCGTTCTCCTTAACTTCTATCGATCGACTGACTTCGCTCGCCCTTCACGCTTTTCACACACCCTTTGTCGCAATCCGCGCATGCGCACAACTTATAGAAACAATCCTCGCAACTCACTTAGGACTTTGACATCGTTTCATGGGGAATAAATTTATATGCTTTACAATATATTATAAATTTCTATCATAAAATCTATTACTTCCAGAATCTCTATATAAATTCTATAATCTACTATCTCATATAATGTAATCTTCAATTGACAACCAGAGTAAAAATGTAAGTCAAATTAGGCGAATTTTTTAGATCGTGCTACACCGAAAATCAAACCATATACTTTAATTTTGTTTTGACATATATCCTAAGGGTCTGTTGAAGATTTACCTCAAGTACCGCCGTAAATATAGATCTAATTATGCGAATTATTTAGATCAGGCTTTAACGAAAATCAAAACATGTCCTTTAATTTTGTTGTGACATTTATCCTGAGGGCCCTTTTAAGATGTACCGCAAGCTTCATTAAAAATATGTATCCACGAAATTATTAATAATCGGAGGTTTTCTGCCAGAAAGATCGTGTACAAAAAATGTATTCAGTTTTAGGCAGATTATAGTGAAAAATTTAAAAAAAGGCAAGAAAGCTTTTTGTGAGTTTATTGACTTTGAAAAAGCCTTCGACAAGTATGATAGATCCAAACTGTGGGATGTTCTGAAACACTAAAATGTCAGTAGTTGAATTCTGAAAGCAATAAAAGCAATAAAAGTAATGTAAGAAGGTAGCAACGTGAATGTAAGGTAATGTCGCAGTGAAAACTTATTGTTCATTGCGTCAAAAATACACAGAGCGGATATACGTTGGGACCCAGAGTAGGATCGCTGGCCTAAACTTGAACCGACATTATTAGTAGCTAAAAATTGACAGCCCGAATTAGGTAATATTTTATATTTATAAGAATTTGATGTTCTTCTAACCTAAACAACCAGCAGTGTCAGTGATAGACTGATTGACTATTCACCAAAAAGTAATCCGACCGTCTATCAAGTGAAGTATGGGAAGTCTTTCTTCAATGAGTAGCACTAACTGTTAAGCCAATGCTTAGCCAAAGTGGACCATAGTTGGCCCAAGCTTGGGTCAACTATGTTATTTCGATACCAACAGTTAACCCATATTCATCATTTCAGTACTGGGGCCAAGGTTTGGGAAATTTGCGCATGGGTCATCCTTTCTCACATATGCCCAACTTTTTTCGAAAAGCTTCTCCACTATGAATGATGTGAATAATAGAAATGGTGCAGTCTAGTCTCCAAATGTTAATTAGTAAGAAGTTAGTTATGAATTTTGGCATACTAGCAAGAGTTTCTTTCGTAACGCATGCACGGAATGTTCGCTTTCCGAGGCGCGTATAGCGTGCGGGAAGTGAGTAATTCTAAAACCATGGTAAAAAGCAGTTATAAAAGGACTTATTGAAGCTGCCGCGTTTGCGCTATATGAGCAAGATTACTTGACAGACTGATTGCAAGTAGTGAATAGTGATTGAACCATCTCGAAGTTATAAATTATCATTAATTACTGATAAACTACTATAAATTACCGATAAATTGCCATAAATAACCAAAGTTTTTGGAAATGTTTAGATTTTCAATTTCCCGTAATTCAGCAAGAAATTTTTGGATTCTTCCTGAAAAGCTATGGATACCTTAATTTTCAGGAAATTTGTGGTAATTTATAAATTTACTGGGCATTTAAATTTTTATCTCGTTTGTGTGAAGTACCAAAGTTATAAGCCAATCTAAAAAGAAGTAGCTTACCTTTATTTTTTGTTGTACGTGGAACAGAATTATCGATCCTAGTCACGGACTGGGAGCCCTAACCCTCGTAGTTTTGAAATTTTGAGAGGTTGTTCAAATAATTTTGAGAGGCTCTATTTTTGGCAAGAACAAAATTGAGGGATTTTTTCCAAGTGATTTGAGAATGATTTATGTCATAAATCTACTTTTTTTATGAACAACCGCCCATCTCCACGGTAGCGGAAGAGATAGCGAGCTAAGAGATTTCTCCTAGTGATTTAGTAATTTATCAAACTTTACCGCTATTTGTTTTTTAAATTGAACTTCACAAAAAATTGCTAATATCCCCTATGCCTCAATGTTCTATTCCCAGACGCAACGAGAATAAGAAAGAGAGAGATTCATACATGAGAAACCGAGACATTGTAAGTCCAACATACCGAAATAAATTTGATGAAAAATGTGTGCAATGCTAGCATTTTGGCTCTGGAGACAGTCGCGGCCGGATGCGGTCTGAGTGACTACTAAGTGCTGAGTTTTCAAAAAGTTGTGCAACTAAGACTTCCAAAGGCACGTGCAGTGTTGCTATTCAGCTAACTTAAAATATTTAATTAATTATTCAAACAAAAATTCCAACAGTTAATTTCGACTTTTAGGTCTCTCGAATGAGATGCTTCATTTATAACTCTATTTACAACTCTAGTTTGTTGAGTACTCTTGTTAATGAACAAATTGATTATTTCAACTGCATTTTATATTGATCTAAACTATTCTACTGGTTATGTTATTATTACTTTGACACTTAAGAATAATTGATCAAAATGTTTAAATAATTGAAACAGATTATTTATTTATTAGTCATTTTAGGCTAATAAATAGTTTCACGCAGTGAAGAAGTTACTCAATTATTATTTAACTAATTCGTTTATGTATAATTTGATTATTTATTTATTTATTTACTAAGGGTCAGTTTGTTCATTAACACAAACAATATGCATGTTTTTACCAGTGTGAGGATTCAGGTCTAGGAAGCTATTTAATCGAATTGATCTATTTTGATTTTTGATCTGATACTAATATTAATTTATAATGGATTTTTTTTTTCAAGGACAGAGATTATTATTATTTATAACCAGTACCTATTGGGATATTGACTCTCATCGGATGATTTAGAATTTTAACATTAGTGTAATTAACCGAAAGTTATTGATTTTATCTTTATGAGTCTTTAATTTTTATCAATATTTAACATTGTTAATCAATATTGACTGGTCACGTGAATCGCGGGAGTATCCAGCGAGCATGATTAATGAAAAGTGGTATGAGTTTATAGACGGGGAAGGAGGCAAGGAGTGTTACCATTGTCCAGTTCGCGCGCAGTTTAATTAGCGTGTTCTTTGTTTGACGCTCCTTTCTCTCTCACTGTCTCAGTCTGTTCACCGTCTTAGACCTAAGGTGGTAACATATTTATTTATATTTTCCATAAATTTCCAAAATATTTTTTGCAACACCTACCTCAAAAGTTGACGTTTGCATGCATGTAGATGGTGCCTAAAGTACCTTATTTGAGCAGACTGTGCGTGAAAAAATTTTCGCGCATGCGCAGTTTGAAGATGGCTTACTTTAGACACTGGTGAAAAAGCTGCGCATGCGCACATTCGAGATGAGGTACTTTAGACACTGGCATAGGTAACTTTAAACACTGGTGTTGCTATCTTCTTGAAATAAATTTACATTTAACTTGAACAAATGTTTTAATGATTGAAGTTTTGTTTTCAGGGTTTCGTAGTACCCCCCCCCGGGGGGGGGGGGCGAACAAGCATAAGCACCAACATTTTTTTTCAGTTATTTTTTTCCAAACAATTTTTTTCAACAAATTTTTTGTTCAAAATTTGTTTTCACAAAATTTTTTTTTCGAACATTTTTTTTCACAAAATTTTTTTATACAAATTCTTTTTTTCAAACATTTTTTTGCACAATTTTTTTTTCAGAACATTTTTTTTCAAACATTTTTTTTTCAATTTTTTTTCAAACATTGAAAAACTTGTTTTTTTTTGTAATTTCTTTACTCCACTCTATGCAATATAAAATTAGTATTTTTCGTTACCACCACCTGACAACTTTTTCGGACGGGCGTTGCAAAAAATAGCGTGTGATACACGTGCGCGTTGGTGATTGTTAACTCGTATGATTGCATCATTCGCCTGCTCGAACACAATCACCTATTTTACGCACTTGTATCACAAATAACGATTAAAAGTTTGTTTTTATCGTTTCTCAAAACGGAAATTGTCTGCATTTTTTAACAAATAATATATTTCGATACGAGAGGCTTCATGGGCAGGTGCTCACTGCGACTATGAAGGCCTAGCACGAACTCGAAGTCGAGCCGAAGCGGAGCCGAAAGGTGAGTAAGGCCTCGTGCAGCAAACAATATCTTTCTTTACAAATTACAATGCAAAACCTGAGTTTGCCTACCGTTTACAGATATAGAATATAACATTATTCACCCAACACGGTGATAACATAGTAACCGTTTACGATGCTAGATGGCACAAGTAGTAAAAGTGGTGAGCAAAATGTTATGGTAACCATGGAAAGTATTTTCGACGTCTATAAACGGTGGCGGAATGAGTGTTTTACATGTAAGTGTAAAGACAAATATGCTATGTAATAAGTACACAAAGTAGGCAGTTGTATTTCCTGTGAACTTAACAGTAACAGCCACCAGCTCATCTTCCGGTCGTTTACGGCTCGCCTAGAACTCTCCTTAGATTCACCTCTGATTCGCATAGCAAGTATCACAATCGCGTGGAACTCTTTACTTTCCGCACTAGAAGCACAATATACTATTTTTTACGAAATGGTAATTTTTATCATCTTAACTTCTTACGACACACATCAATCAGTGGGACCTCGGACTAAATAGAAAGAGCATGGAAAATATCCCATTTTGTATTGAGAAGAAGATTTTTTATTAAAATTTACAGATCATTACAGGTCATTGGACGTGTTCTTCAAAAGTTGCTGTAACGATTATTACGTCATCCAAATAAGCAAAGGCATGCGGTTCTATCTCCGGACCTATTAATTGGTCCAGCAGACATTGGGAAGTCGCAGGATTGTTTGTGAGACCACAGGGCATCCTTTTCAAATGGAATAGGCCGCGTCCCGGTACAGTAAATGCCGTCTTGTCGCGACTACCTTTATCGAGTGGAACTTGATGAAATCCTTTACGTAAATCTATCTTCGAGATGTAAGTTGCACTTCGCAATTTATCCAGAATACCTGTCATTTGTAGCAAGGGATAGGCGCAATTTTTTGTGAATGCATTGACTTTACGGGGTGCTAAGTAATGACGTTGTTTTATAGGTGGATGATTCCCTACATATATGATACGTTGAGTACACTTTGTTAACCCGGGCTTCCCCGGTGGCTCGGGTAACTCTCGGTTTAGAAAGTCCTGAAGTTTATTATCTTCTTCTACAGTTGGTTCTCTAAGACCACAGAAAGTTTCAAAAGATTCCGTTTAAGATTCAAAAGAGTAGATTCGATTCGTATTTTTTTTCAAATTCCATTTTCTGTTCTCGAAATCTACATTCATTTTGAATATTTCTTGCAAAAAGTCTAAGCCAATTGCAAAAGCGACAGGTAATGATTTAAGTACTCTAATGCCAATAGGTTCTTCTTGATTTTTTAGTTTAACCGGAGCTATTATTTCTTGGGAAACTAGTTCTATTTGACTGTTAGCCACTTGGACTCGGCCTCTCCTATAGACGGTTTTTAAATTTAACGCTTCTATTATTTTAAGGCCATCCGCACCTATGAAAGAACGGGAAGCGCCACTATCTACCAAGGCTTTGATTTGCTTTCCTAGGATATCTACTGTCAATTACATCAAGAGTTGTGGACCATAGAGGGGTACATTTTGATAAGGACGATCAGAAAGGTTGTAAACAGGGATGGGGGTTGTTGAACAAAATTCATATCCAGGGATTCCTTTAGGGTGTTTTGGGAGGTACAAATCAGGGTTAATTTCCTGGAGGTTGGAGTAATAGGGCTCCCAAAGGGGCTGGGTTATGAAGAGGTCTGAAGGGGCAACTTTTGGGGTGGGTACGATAGGCTCGGGGTTTAAAGAAGTCGAAATCAGTATAGGGATCGGTAAGTCGGAATTATCATGAGGTATTAACTTTCTAGTTTTTAAACTGATAGTTACTGAAATTAATTGATTCTGTGCTTTCAGGTCTTTTAAGAACGTGTTATTTGGGTGGATTGAAGACAGTTGATTATTTCTACTTTTAATTCTAATAACTGGGGCTCTAGAGGCTATATCCACACCTAGGGAATTCTGATTTAAAGGTGTCCTTTCTACCGCAACCAAAACAAAATATGTTTCTAGGCTGTTTACACTCTGTAAATCCATGGCCTCTTTCACTACGATTCCAACATTTAGGGGGCGTGTCATTTTTATATCGGGGTTTAAAGGTGTCGGTGGGGTTGGTGGGTGATTCAGGTGCATCGGTTCTCGAAGAGGTAGGTTTTGGATAGGCTTGGGGTGAGGCAGAATGATTTTGTATTTGTATTTATTCAAAAAAAGTCCCTAGGGCTAAATAGCCCTCTAAGGAACAGCGTAATGCAGGCTCATTACAAATTTGTGCAAGCACTGATCGGCAGAGTACTTGATAAATCTTATAATCTAATCTATAAACTAAATAAAATAAATAAATAGAGTCGACCTCAGAATACGTATCAAATTAGGTATGAGATTAATGCGTAGTAATTAACATTAAGTGATTAAATGGTAGCTCTTGTGCATGTTAAGGTAGAAATAAAGAGGGAAAAACTGTGTGTAAAAGGAATACTTTGCAAAAGTTAATGAAAACAAAAGGAAATTCGAAGATGAAATGTTATGAGAGTTTACCAGTGGGCTATGTGTTCGTATTTAGGCAAATTGTAGATAAAACGGACACAGGCATTCAACGCACGCTCAAGCTTTAAATTTAAATCGCCGGTCAAATCATCATATACTAAACAACCGTAATCAAAAAGTGGCAAGATTTTCCTTGAGTTAAAGGATTTTATCTTTTGTAGGAGTAACTATTGATTTACCATATTAAAAATAGGACAACAATCGTGATCTCCCTATTCTCCATTGCTAATTTGAGATCCGTCGTTACTTTAAGGGAAGCAGTAAGAGTGCTATGCTTTGCCCGAAAACCTGACTGTATCGGGTCAATGGCCTTGGATAATTTGAGAAATTTAGAAAGTTGCAGGTGAACAATTTTTTCAAGTCGTTTACATCGTGCACATAAAATAGAAATTGGTCGGAAGTCTTTCAGGAAGTAGGTTTAAAAATTGTAGGAATTGGGCATATAACAGCCTTTTTCCAGACATCCGAGAAGATACCGACCTGAAGGGAAGAATTATATATATGCAATAGAATAGGAAAGATAATTGAAAGGGCGAGTTTAATCATTTTTATTGATATTCCATCAGTTCCAATGGCATTTGATTTTATTTCAAGTGTTTTTTCCAAAAGTATTTCAGGTGTGATGTTATCGAAAAAGAAGTCAGTCATAAACTGTTGAATTAAGAGCGGTAGTAGAAGATGATCATGATAAGTCTGGAACTTGGAATATAAAAAAAGTCTTCAATAGGTCATCAGGCGGAAAATTACTATCTATAGCCTCGTGCTTGGGCAGGATTAGGTGCAAACGTTTAAGGAGATGCCAACTGTCCTCTTTTTTGTCTCTATGTGCAATCTCGTTATAATTGTATTGATTGAACGCATCTCTAATCTTAGTTTGAACTAAGTTCCTTAGTTTACGAAATTGAGCTTGTATTAAAGTGCTTTTTTTTCTTTTTGCTTTATTAAAGTTTTTAGGAACTTGTAGAGGGGAAAATTTATTGAATGCCATTAGATTGAACGTCATTAGATGTTCGTGGAATCAATGTTCATCAATTTTAGAGAGATTCCGCACCAGTCTTTCGGTTGTTTTTGAATTTAGAATATAGGAAAATTTAAAGGTAATGTTAATCAAGTCTTGGTTGGAGAGAAAAGGGATAGCATGTTGTTCGTAGGAGACAACCTTATCAATATCGTCTACAATCATTAGGTAAATACGAGTACTGAAACGATCAGTATGGTGAGTGGAATCATGAGGTACAATCGAGAGACCCAAAGAGTGTACCAAAGATGTTAGATATTTAGAATGATTGCAAGCGAGATTTAGGTTAGTGTTAAAATCTCCAGTAAGGATAATGTTATTGGAGTTAGGAATAAATGAAAAAATTACCGATTCAAGCTCTGTGCCATAGGAGGCATTGGGTGGTTCATAAACTACTCCCACTAAAACACTATCAGAAGTTGACTCAACTTTAACAAAGAGAAATTTGCTCGTGGGGTAAGTAGCTACTGAACTCACACCAACCAAAGTCCCATTCAGACTATCATGCAAAAAAAGACAAACTCCACCACCCCTTATCTCGTCTCTGTCTCTTCGAAAGAGCGAATACTTATTAGTTGCAACGAGGCCAAGGGTATATATTGGGAGTTAACTAGGACTCAGAAACAGCTACTATATGGTAGGAACATGTACTGAAAAAATGTTTGAATTCTTGAGTATGTGCCAAGAGAGACTGGGCGTTCACATGACAAATATTTAGGTATCCATGGATATATTAAGAGAAAGATTTGATAGAAAAACAATTCAAAAATGGGAAGCTCACGCAGCAGAAGTAAAAATTGACTGAAACAAAAAACCATTATCAACACAACCCAAACTAAGTAAGTACAATTCAAATTAGAATATCGGCAATGAATACAAGTAAAGAAGATACTAATCGAATTATAAAGAATGTCGAAAACAGCGTTGTCAAACCCTAGACGAATTCTCAACAAAAGTGGACATGATTTCGTAAATCGATATCCGGATATCCGGAGAGCTTTCAATATTGAGACAAAATTACAATCTTTAAGGTATCCAAAGTACACAATTGAGCCTAATAGCATACAATTACTTTCAGAAAGATTAAAAACTACTAGTTTGATTATGAGATCATGTTTGCTATCTGAAGATACATATGTAAAAAGTATAAAAAACTGAAAAATGTTGAAAATATATTGATCAACGATCATCAAATAGCTGAACAATATTAATAATATCACACCATTGTGTGTGTTACCATACCGTAAAAAGCCTAATTGCTATTGGAATCGCTCTACATATTGCAGCAGTAACAGCTGAATCCTAGGCGTGCCATAATCCTTTCGACAAAAGATCTTTCCTCCGGCAATCCAAAGATATTTTATCTTCTTTTGCCTTCTTAAATTCAATGCAGAAGCGTAGATCCTTCGATTATAGGGCTTCAAAGCCTCACGCACAAAAACGGGACTTTTCTCATTATCTGGCATGCCAAGATTGGTCGTAGAGGAGTCTCGTACTTTTTCCCGGCTTCACAGGTAACCCTTGAATTTCGAGGGTACTTTGAAGCGCAGCTTGCTCTTGGCAATTGAGAGAAGCGTCCAGTGAGGCGACCTTCAATTTTAGCGAGCTTCACTCCGTCTTTATCTGTGTGACCTGATCCGCATTGCTACCAGTAGAACTTTCAAGCAGATTGATTCTGCGAGAATTATCTGAAATATCTATCATGATTTCCTGAACCGTAGTGTATCTGTTCCTGCGCCTGCACGGCTGATGGAAGACTAGATACCTCCACTTAACAAGGAGCTTTGACCCAAACCTGAAAAGGTGTCACTAGCATTTGATGATTTGCAGTTCTCGCAAATAAAATCGATTAATCCCTTTTTCAGATCATCAAATGATTTTTTTTGACAATCCAACATTGACGCAGGCTAAGTGGCTAAACACACCACACTTAATGGAGGTAACAGCACCCTGCGATCCTCTGGATACTGTCTTATTACACTCGGGACAAGCACCCATTGTAATACGTATTAACTGCGCGAGAACTGTCAACCTCCGAAACTGAAAAACAGTCTTTTAAGCACCAAACAGCCCAAAAATCACCAAATGCAACATACACACTGCACTCCGAACACAAATACAATCCCTGTGATACAATACAAAGTAGAAAAATTGCCTAATAAATAAGTTATGGCAAGTATAGAGCGAGACGAAACGGAGCACACGTCAAGAACTGAACAGGGCCGCGCCAACAACTTTTTAGAGGGATTGGGTTGATTTCTTTTCGGTGCTCTGTTATTATTTTTTCTATGGATAGATACGCGAGATCAACTGGTTCCTCTAGCTGAAATGTTTTGGAGGGTTTCTTCTTCCAAGAACGCTATTCTTTCGTATCGTTTATCTACTCTATCTCTCTCGAGTCGCCTATCGAGTTCGTTTTCGGTTCGTCTATCTTTAGGGTCCCCATAAACCAACTTAGGCAGTAGGGATCGCTCCGTGGGAGGGGGTGGTTCATAATTTTTGGCTACACGATAACTGTACTCTGCAACATTTGCGAGATCTTTGAAATGAGCGAAGTCCTTCATCTGGTTCCTTTGTATAGTCAATTGTAATCTGGAGAGGAGGTTCCGATGCGCATAAATAATTTGTTTCGAGAATTTGTTGAGAGCGATTTCCGATAAGAAAAAGGGAACCACCCTCATCAGGTCGGCATCGCAAATGGGCATCAGTCCTCGACCATTCTGGATTCGCATTAGAAATGCGTCCGGATCTTCGTTACGAGCACCGGAATATTTGATATTCCACTTGCGTATGATCTCGTAGACGCGCGAGGGGTTCGGAGGAGGGTGATCGCCATGATCTCGGTAAGAACGGGAGCAAGGGGAAGAAAAATCTTCTTGAGTGGATCGAAAACGGCGAGAGGGATAATGGTCTTCATATGGATCTTTAAAAGTAACATGCGAGTTGCGCGTGGGGTGCGCGTTGTCCCGAGCTGGATGCGCATCACGGGGGTATGGCTTCTCAAAGTCGGGGTAGGAACGAAAGGGGGTTAGGGATGTTCTTGGGGCGGTATTCGAGGGGTTCCAGGGATTCACCGTACTTGATCCTCGTACGTCAAAGGGGTCTTCGAAGGGGTTAAGGGTTGATTCTCTACAGGGATCGGAATCGCGATCGGATTATTTTGAACTCGATCACTATCTCTGTTAATCGTGCCAATAGGATCACTGATTACTTCAAAATATGGGAGAGGGAAATCCGTCTGCGATGCGGTACTAACCCTCTTCATATGTTGTTTTGAGGTGGTGTTTATGGAGGGTTTCGTCGCGAACAGACCTAATAGAACCCTAATATTCAGAGGGGTCCCTTCTACTTGGCTTTCTACTTCAGGAGAAAGGGTGTGGGATGGTTTGAAAGGATCGCTAGTGACGCTATCAGCTTTTACGGCTTTTATTAGCCGTTCACGCAAGGTTGCAAAACTTCCTTCGTTGGGAACGTTTCTTTCCTCTAATTGGCATTGGAGTTCTTCCTTATTTAGGCTGTATATGCAGGACGTTAATTTCTTATCCCCGTCCATGTTTACACCGAGTCCCGAAAGGTTATCAGTTAATTGGGGAGATAAGAGGGCACTTGATAATGTTTAGAGAAAGGGACGCAAGCATACAATAAGAAAGATAAGAAACTGAAATACAACAGCAGTGATTATTTCTCAAGGCGAAATCGATATTTTGGTATGAATATAAACACGGGTGAAGGCATAGATAATCAAGGCAAAGAAGATGAGGAGCGTGAGCACTCAATGATTATTATTCTCTGAAGGCACAGTCAATATACAATGTAAATACAATTTTATACACTTAATCAAAATAAAGAAGATAAGGAACAAGAGTATACTCGGTAATTATTCTCTCAAAGATAAATCGCTATCAAATATAAACACAGATATTCATATACATAATCCGGAGTGCCTGCCCTAAAATTAATCGCTACGATATCTATTTACATTTCAAGATAGGGGAGATAAGATCGCTAATTGGATAGTCGGGACTTAATTCACAAATCTTACGTTTTAACGGAACAAAATATTCTACAAGGTTCGAAATTTAAAATTGACGGACGAGCTTCCTAATAATTAAGAGACCGTTTTCAACTTTTGGGCCCCACTTTGGGCGCCAATTGTAACGCTACTTTTTCCCCAATCAATTATTGAAATAGATGGTCTCTTTAAAGAGTGCACTACGGGCTCTAATCAGAAAAATGACTTTTTAAACTAACAATTTGAGCGATAAAAATAACATAGGTTTTTCGGCGCCAGTCCTTGCTTGGGACAAAGGTGAACCAATTCAACCCAAGTGAGTGAGAAAAGATGAAGATACAAGGAATCTACTTTCCAAACGGTGAAGGGAAACTCACTGAACGTTAGACGTTTCAGGACAAACGATAAAAAAACCCACAAACTTCAGTCAAAAGGGTATAACTTAATTTAAAACAAGCCATAATCCAAAATAGAAATGAAGGGGGAAAATTTGCAAAATGGAAAAAAAAGAAAGGTGACACAGACGAAAAGGAAGGGAATGGGTAGAAGTGAAAAAAATAATAGTAAGAATAGGACCGAAAAAAGGAAGGAGGGATAATGTAGGGTTTTAAAAAAACGAAAGGAGGGCTATACGTTGCGGTGAGAGGAACGGGCACAATAAGGGCAGTTCACAGTGGAGAGTCCAGGTTCTCCACATCTGTGACAAAAGGCTGACTTTGGACGCTGGCACTGCGAGTACTTGTGGTCAGCTCCTCCACAATTTCAGCAGTGAAACTGAATTTTTGGACAGAGGTTTAAAAGATCCCGAAAACACTGGAATTGAAAAAAGATACTGATAATATTATCCGCTCCAAAGAATTTCGCGATCACCTCATAAAATCTGAGGAGGAATGTCCATTAATCATTGCCGAAGAGGTGAAAAAAGCACTCAGGGGCCCGAAGAACTTTTCCGCTGCAGGACCAGATGGTATCACGAACTTCTGGTAGAAGTTTACTTTTACACACCAACATCTGGCACGCATATTCATCTCTTATTCAAAGTTGGAAACGTTCATTCCGCAGTGGCTGGTGTTAGGACGCACTGTACTTTTACCGAGAAAAGAGAACTTGTCCAACCCGAGAATTACAGGCCAATAACTTGTTTGAAGACATCGTACAAAATCTTTACGGCTGTCCTAAACAACAGGATTGTTCGAAGAATTGAGCCTGTGTGGGGAGAGATGTACGAACAACGTGGCTCTAAAAAAGGTGTAGCGGGCTGCCGAGAGAACCTGCTAATTGACAGGTGCGTCTGCAAAGACGCAGCAGCCTATCATCGCGTCCTGTCAATGGCCTAGTTTGACTACCGGAAAGTTTTTGATTTAACCTCTCATAGACTTACAATCTGTCTGTTGGAAAGGTTGAAGGTTCATGCACACAAAGTGAGATGCATAGAGTTTGATGCCCCTTTGGAAAACTAGATTAACAATCTCGTCTGGAAATTATCGGGTGACAACGAACAACGTCACCTTCCAGAGGGGAATCTCTCAGGGCGATACCATGAAGCCTCTGCTTTTTTGCATCACACTTCTGCTTCTATCTCTCGCACTCCGAAATTCTCCTGGATACGTCTGCGGCGACTCTGATCATCGCAAGCATAAGGTCGCTCAAGTATTTTATATAGATGATTTGAAGATTTATGCTTCTGAACTTCAAATTGCTTCTAATATCGTCAAGGAGTACCCAAGAGAGATTGGTATGCACTTTGGATTGGAGAAGTGTACCAAGATTCATCTGCAGAAAGGAAAGATTACACAGTAGGGTGACCAGAAAAAAACACTTTTGGTTTTCTGAGGAGCGAAGGGCAAATAATAGTAGTTTATGCAATTGTAGAAGGCAGATTTTTTTTCTTTAATTTTAAACAATATTTAGAGGTGGCCCATCGTCTTTGAAAGTTGTCATTGCAAAAGCTGACAATTTCGGTAAGTGAAGAGTCGATCGTAAAAGTGCAACCCCAGCTCTTTTCATCGATGTGACTTTATAACAGGATTAGTTATAGACCCCTGAATTATTATTATCCACTTTTCTGAAAAAGGGAAATTTGACTAAAAAAAACTTGCTGAGAATGGGACTGCTTTATGAGCTTATGGTGTCAAGACCCACTGTGATGGACCTTTATGGCTGAGCTGATGAGCGCTCCGCCCCGAAAATTAAACAGCTTAAGTCGTAGACCTGTCAAATTTCACAAATTTACCCAGATTTGTTTTCATTATTGCACGCTTATTTATACTTTTCCTAATCTGCTTTTTCAGAAAATGTGATCTTCAACCTTCCAGGAAAATATTCTTAAAATTTCAATATAAGGTATCTATTATAATAGCCGTTATTAGTCTTTGGAAACAGTAGAAAACAGTGAAAATGGCACTTTTCAAGCAACCGTAATTAATGCTTTTTATGAATTTTTAATTAAAAGAATGTTTTTATGTGGATTCTGAGAACCTCAAGAACAACATATTGAAAGTTCAAATTAAAAAGTGGATAACTTCGTGGTTAAAATCTTGAATGAAAAAAAAGTTGGGTTTACCCAATTTAATTACATAAGAACTTCAAAGGCGATGGGCCACCTCTAAATATTGTTTAAAATCAAAAATTAAAAAATGTGGCTTCTACAATCGCATAAACTACCGTTATTTGCCCTTCACTCCTAAAAAAATCAAAAGTGTTTTTTTCTGGTCACCCTATTACACAGCCACACAAAAAAAATCGTTTTTGGGCCTGGAGGTCAAACCATGTTGACTATATGTTTTTTGGGTTGCTGAATCCGAATCCGAGGTCCAAAAAACCCCAGCACGTCAGGGTTCTGACATAACCTCATAAAACCTCATAAAATTTCATTTTTCAAGTCCGGGGGTCAGACCACGAACATTATATGTTTTTAGGGTCGCTGAATCCGAATCCGAGGTCGAAAAAAACCCCAGCGCGTCAGATTTGGATTCAGCGAGCCCAACAACATATAATAAACATGGTCTGACCCCCAGACTTGGAAAAAAAAATTTATGAGGTCTTATGAGGTTATGTCAGAACCTTGACGTGCTGGGGTTTTTTGGACTTCGGATTCGGATTAAGCGAACCAAAAAACATATAGTCAACATGGTCTGACCTCTGGGCCGAAAAACGATTTTTTTTTGTCTGGCTGTGTTATTAGCGTTCCCAATTACCTTGAGCATGTGGATATAAGTGTTATTAGACATCTTGAAACTAGAGAGACCTATACTTACCTGGGCGTGCCTCAAAGCTGCATTCAGGACGTAACATCAGTGAAAGAGTCTCTCCAAAGCAGATACAAGCTTCTCCGTGATCGAATACCGTGACTATACCGTGACCGAATTGTATGTCAAGAAGTTCCCAGCGATAGGTGCAGAGCATGTCATACACACGCTGAGTACCCAAAACACATACTATCCGGGTGTCTTACTCACGCGATAACGACGTATCTCTGCAAACATAATGCGGTCCTGAGAGTGCTTTATTACTATCTTTATCACTCTTACGGTGTTGGCCGCGACCCTGGTCTGCCGAACGTTCCAAGGGAAATGGAGTCAATTGTCTAGAACGAGAAGTGCCAAATTTTCTGGAATTACGATTTTCGGACAACAGTCTCCGTTGCAAACTCGAGGCTTTACATCGTTCTCCAAGACTTCGAGAAACGAACTATATTCGTGATCGAATTCTCGGCTCCGACCGAATACAACATCATTGCTAAGAAGAAAAAACAAGAGGAGAGGTATCAAGACCTTAAAAGGGAACTTCAACGACTGTACCCAAAATATTCGGGTAAAGTAATTGTCCTCGTGATCGGTCCTCTCGGAAGTACGAAACTATCACTGGTTCGTCACCTTGAGGCATACCCGCATGCCAAAAACACGCCAGGGCACTTTCGAGATGGCTGCGGAAAGCTGACATCCTTGGGTCGCTTCGTATCCTCAAGACACGCGAGGATTTCACCGGCATGTCGTTCTAATTTCATCGTATTCTGTGACCAACCATCTCACGGTCGTGAGACGTGGCCATGTGTGTGATTTACCGCAGTTCTACTGGGCGCCGCACTATGGACCAGGCAACCGAAATTTGGGCAAAAATTCAAAAAGTCTACGGATTCGGCTAAAAATAGATACTCTTGGGTTTTGGGGGTCATCGGTTACGAATATGCAGTCACTAATTAAAAATTAAAAATGGCGGACTCAATATGGTGGCGAAAATTTTGAAAAATATATGGAATTGATTAAAAATAGTTACTCGGTGGTTTTTGGGGTCGCTGATTACGAATATGCAGTCAAAAATTCAAAATTCAAAATGGCGGACTCAATATGACAGCGAAGATTTTGAAAAATATATGGAATCGACTAAAAATAGTTACTCGTGGGTTACTGGGGTCGCTGATTATGAATATGTACTCAACAATTCAAAATTAAATTGGCGGACTTAATATGGTGGCAGAGATTTCAAAGTGTCGGCGGATTTAGCTAAAAGTGGTTACTCGCGTGTTTTTGGGGTCGCTGATTATGAATATGTAGACACAAAAATCAAAATTCAAACTCTTGCAAAATGTGGTGCTATATTATTTTAAGTCCCCATGTCTGTCGCAAAATGGGGTGTTGGATTATTGTGAGTTTCTTGCCTCTCACAAAATAGGGTGCTAGATTATTTATTATTATTAATAATATTTAATTTAAATACTTTACAATAATTAAGGTGATTTTTTATTTGTAAAAATATTAAAATTGTTCAGTTTTTCTCTATATGGGGTGGAAGAGTGAATTGAACGTTTTCGTGGGTTCAGGAAAGAAGCTCCTGCGTTCGGCTGCTTGAAGCAAATTTTTTCTTTTGCAAATGAAAACGGGAAAAAATGGGGCACATCAGGCTTAAAGTATACATCATAGTGAATAAAATGGTACCTCATTTTTCTCATTTGGGTGTGAAGTTTCGGAGTGGAGAGAATCGAAAGCGCGCACTTGTGAAAAGTATCAATTAACGGCTAGATGCATTATGCATACTATATCTACTTCTGTAAAATGTTTTACAGATGTTGCAGTCATTTCGTAACCTCTCAAGACATATTAAACCAAAAATGTATTTAAACAACTTTATATTAAGAAATAATTTGAAAATATATTACTTTTTGCAGTCTATCGCACATTATTCATTTGACATGATTCCCCATGATCAACACAATACGGATTGATATTAACAATGCATATAATATGTAAGAATCGGGTTTTAAGTACTTTGAACTATATACAAAACAATAAATGGTAACCTGTCTCCAAACTCCATACTTTGCTTTTGGTCAAAACTGGTGGTACAAAAATATTCACTCAGGAATCGTTGCCGAAACCCTATCTGGTAGAAAATGGTAACTTTATCACCCAGACCGTCAAACAAATCGGGCCCCCTCGACGTTCAGCCTCCTTAATAACCCAAGCGTCGAGAATGACTTGTAATCCCCAATGGATGACCTTACTATCCGGATCACCCTAAGAGTAGCCCGAACCATTGACTTGCAAGCCTTTTTGTCGCGTAGAAGAAACTTTGACAAAATGTCTAAAATTGGAAATTAAAAATACCGTTATGATAATTGGCTAGTCTTTTTGTCATGTACCAGAAACTTTGACAAAAATGTATAAAATTCATTAACAAATTTTCTTTAGAGTTGCGTAATTGGGACAGTTTAAAAATAGGTATAATACCTAGTGAAAGTTTGAATAAAAAATTTCCTAATTTACCAGAAAAATAGTTTTTGTTATAGGGATTAGGGTGGCCCAAAATGACACACTTTCGATTTTTTATTTTTCCTGACTGGAAACCTGTTCCTCATACTGAAAAACTAATGTCCATTTTTTAAAATAATTTCCCGATAATATTTCGAGGTGGCGCATAGGTTATTATTTTCTTATGGAGTTTAACATAGAAAAATGTCAGTTTTTCTTCATGATTAAATATAACATATAAATTATTTGAAGAATCTAATGAAATTCTCGAAACGCCTTATTCAGTAATGAAGAAGGTGCTGTAAAAAAAAAGTTTAAAAAAAATCATTTTTAGGATTATTTTTCAAGTCTCAAACATGGCTGCTTTTGCTTAAAATCACGATTTTCAAGAGGTTGTTTCAGACCCTAAATATTGTTTGTTATCGCTGAAAATTACAACAGTTGTTTCTCATAGATTCAGGATGCGACCTTTTGAAAATCGTATAATTCGAATATCAATATCAATCAGATTTTGACCAAAAACCAGAAATGATTCGGACGTAAGCGACTCAGGTAGTCCATAAATTACATATTTTATGGTGGGCGTGTTGCCTCGGCTCATCCATTCATGGTCTAATATAGTATATACCTACAAATTTCTCTCGAAATATCTATCCCATTCGTAAAGACAGCCAATATGAATTTCGTATTCGAAGTTATTAAAAATGGGATGTTTACATAAACTGATTAGTTTTTAATTATTATTTTTTAAAGATTTAACATTATCGCTTCATAAATATTGTTTGAATAATAAAAGATTATTATCCAATAACAATATTTACTAAATGTGCACAAAAATTTGTGTTGTATTGCAAATTGTTTAAACAAATAATTATTCTCAGTTATTTAAACATTGGAAATTTGAAGAATTGAAAATGTTCTAACTAGTTCATTGTTTTTATCGATAAAAATATTCACGAACAATCATCTTTTCATAAATATTGTTTAAACAAATAATTATTTTTAATTGTTCGACCATTAAGAATTTGAAGCATCCAAAATTTTCTAACTAATGAATTGTTTTTATCGATAACAATATTCAATAACAATAAATTTCATATAACAATTGTTTAAACAAATAATTATTCTCAATTACTCAGACATTTAAAATTTAAAGCTTAAATGTATAAAAAAGCTCGATAATAATATTTACTGACAATTAATTTGTTGTAAAAATTGTTTAAACAAATCATTATTCTCAATTAATAGTATGATATAATAAAGAGTTATTGTTTTTATCGATAACAATGTTTAATAATTCATAATTTTTGATGAAAATTGTTTAAATAAATAAATTTATTTTTTTAAAAAATGAGTGAAACTATCATATTTATCTATGATTACACTAAGTTATTAATATATATAATTAATTTTCATAAAGACAATTGTTCAAATAATCAGTACATTGATTCTGAAACAAATCCTAGTATTGAAAATGTTTGGAAGTTCAGAAAAGTAGGCAGTAGACTAACACAGGTAGAAGGAACCTTCAAATTCTCATTGTCAGTTCTGATAACCTGAGTCCAAGCCCATAAAATTCGCAGGTAAGTGCCTCGCCCACTTTCCCATAATCCGCTTACTGTAACAAAGGTGTAACAAAGGTTAACGTTTCCTTGGACAGTTGACGATTTTATGAACTTCGATCGATTATTCAACCGAAAAGTTTGGAAGCCATGCGCAACCTCTAAATATTATTGAAAAATTATTTTAAAAAATGGACATTAGTTTTTCAGTATCAGGAACAGGTTTCCAGTCAGGAAAAATGAAAAATCGAAAGTTTGTCATTTTGGGCCACCCTAATAGGGATGCTATATACATTTCTAAATCACCTGCATGTTGGTGGCGGAAGTGAGAACGTGTTCAGTGACAGTTGATGAGAGGATTTTACGGACTGTGTTTGGAAGGTGTGAGTGTAGTGTGAGGGTGGAGGCCACGGAGGTGAGTAGGGTTGTGTGGGGTGAATTAGGGAGATGAAAAGTAATTTTCAACGTAGGTGTGAGGTGGGATTTAAACAGAGATAGGGAAAGTGAGGTTAGGTTGGCAAGGAATCGGGGGAGGTTTTGGTCAGGAGTCTTGGGCCTTCGAGGGTCAAGGGTGGTTCTCACAGAGTTGGGGGATGTTAAGTGAGAGAAAGGGGTGTCTGAAGGGGCTGTGAGGAATTGAAAAAAGAAAAAAAGGAAAAATTTGGTGGCGATAGACGACAGTATTTTTCAGAGACATCTTTTGGTTGCGGAGGGACATGCATGAAGTGGTCCCAGTTACTAGCGGCAGAGCGGGAGGTGGACAGTGAGAGTGCTAGCAGTGCTGGTAGTGAAATTGACGGGAAGGAAATTTTCCTACTATCAAAACGGCTAACAGCGCGTAGTGCGGTGTCGGGCGGCGCGTCGGGGAGAGGGAGAAATCAGAACGGTGGGAACGAAGGAAGCAAGAAGTTTAGGGAGAGAGCGTCGAGCGCAAGTGACGGGGAGGATCTCTTGCAGAGGAAAAGAGACAGCCAAGAGAGTCCGGAGAAAAGCGAGGTGGAGAGTCCGTTTAAAAAAAGGGGGAGAACACGTAGGACACCCCCCCCCCCCCCAATGGAGGGAAATTCGGAAAAGGAGACTCTCGGGATGCTGTTAGGCGAGATCAGGGGGCTGAGGGAGAACGTAAGGTGGACTAAGGAACAGATGGAAGGCATGAAGGACTTGAGAATCAGAGATGAGAAGTGGGAAAAGGAGGTGAAAGAGCTGAGGAAGAGAGTAAAAGGGTTAGAGAGGGAAAGGAAGGAAAAAGAAGTTAAAATAAATCAGATCGAAGAGGAAATTAGGGTGTGGAAGGAAAGGACGGAAAAAGGCTTGAGAAGGTTAAGGGCAGGATGGAAATTAAAGTAGGAGACATAGGTGGGGGGAGCGAGATTAAACGTATTTGGGAGAGGGTAGAGAATATGATAGAAGAAAAAGTGGGAGAGCGTAAGAATGAAAAGGGAGGACAGGGCGGATAGGGAAAGAATAGGGGCAATGGAGTTGAGAAGGGAGAGAAAAGAGAAGGCCGACAGGAGAAATAATATTGTGATAAGAGGGTTAAAGCTAAAGAGCGGGGAAGAAAGGGAGGCTGTGAAAGCGCTGCTACAGAGCATAGGGTGGGTTAAAGGCATGGTAGGGAAAGTTAAGTTCGAAAGGAGAAAGGAAAAGGAAGTAGCGGTCGTGGAGTTGTAGAGCTGGGAAGAAAAGTTGGTGGTAATGCGAAGTGAGAATAAGATAAAGGATAAGGCAGTTTTCATCGATCACGAGTTGACGAGAAAGGAAAGGGATGTGCAGAGAATGCTGTACGACCGGGCTAGGAGGGAGAGGAGTGAAAGGAGATCGGCGAAGGTAGGATATCGGATAATAAAAATAGACGGGAAAATGTGGGTGTGGGATGAGGAGAAAGAGGTGCTGAAGGAAGTGCAGGGTTATTTGTTTCATAGGAGGGTTTTCTTCGACAAATTGCCAAATTCTTAATTGGCTCATGAAAATATTTTTAATAACTAATAAATCTTGGAAATTTGAAGAACATAATGAAGTCATCTGATAGATATTCTTAGTTAATTCTGTAAAAAATTCACCCTATTCAATGAAAAATAACCAAATTCTGATTTTTTTATTAAAGTTGTTCAAATAATTAATAATTATTGTAAATATACAAAACAGCATAGAACAGAGCATCGCAAAGACAATTTTAGTTGACTCCGTAAACAAATTGTGTCTATTCCTTGAAAAATACCCAAACTCGGAATATCTTTATGAAAAATATTTAAATAATGAATAATTATTGTGCATGTACAAAGTAATGTACGAAATTCTTATTTGAAATACATACTTTGTTGCTTCCGTAAAAAATTGGACCTATTCCTTTGAAAATAGACAAACTCTGAATATGTTTAGGAAAATTGTTTAAATGATTAATAATTATTATAAATTTACGAAGTATCATAAGAAAGTCTTTAAAAAGGCATTCTTAGTTGCCTTCGATTTGCTGATAAAAATTGTTTAAATAATTATTAATACTTTGGAATTTACAAAGTATCACAGAAAAAAGTTATCAGAAATATATTCTCAGTTAATTCTGTAAAAAACTGTAGCCTATTGGTTAATAAATAATCAAACTCTCAATTTGTTTATGTAAATTGTTTAAATAATTAATCATTCTTTTAAATTGACAAAGCAACACAGAATAGAGTCATCAGAAAGACATTTTCAGTTAATTCCGTAAGAAAATTGTGTCTTTTCCTTGAAAAATACCCACACTCTAAACATGTTTAGGTAAATTGTTTAAATAAATAATAATTATTGCAAATGTGCTGAGTATAATAGGAAAGTCTTATTGGAAATACGTGCTTTCTTGCTTCCGTGAACAAATTGAGCCTATTAGTTTGAAAACAGCTAAACTCTTAATTTGTTCAAATAATTAATAATACTTGCGAATTTATGAAGTATCACAGAAAAAAGTCATAGGAAAGACGTTCTTAGTTAATTATGTACAAAAAATTGGCCTATTCGTTGACAAAAAGCTAAACTCTGGATTTTGTTTATGAATATTATTTCAATAATTATTAATTATTGTATATTGGCAAAGTTTCGTAGAAATATTGATGCACTAAGCTAATTGATCCTAGTCGTTCAAAAATGGCCAAGTTCTTTATTTCTTTATGAAAATTGTTTAAATGATTAATAATACTTGGGAATTTACAAAATATCATAGAAAAAAGTTATCGGAAAGATATTCTTAGTTAATTCTGTAAAAAAATGTTGCTTTTTTGTTCAAACATAACCAAATTCTAAATTTTCCAATGAAAATGGTTTAAATCATTATTAATTCTTGCAAATTTACAAAGCAACATTGAAAAGAGTCATCGGAAAGACTTTTCATAGCATCATAGAAAAAAGTAATCGGAAAGATATTCTTGGTTAATTGTATAAAAAAATTCACCCTATTCGTTGAAAATAGCCAAAATATGAATTTGTGAAGCAAACTAGAAAAAGAGTTTTCGGAAAGACATACTTAGTTGACTCCGTAAACAATTATACCTCTTTTATTCGTCGAAAAATAATCAAACTCTCAATTTGTTCATCAACACTATTCAAATAATGACTAATCCTTTGAAAGCAGAGCATTATATAAAAAAAGTCGCCGAAAAGATATTCTTACCTAATTCTGTAAACAATTGAACCTATTCGTTGCAAAATAGCCAAACTCTTAATTTTTGAATGAAAATTATTCAAATAATTAATAAATCTTTTAAATTTGCAGAAAAATATAGAAAAAAGTCATCTGAAATATATTCTTATATAATTCTGTTAAAATTGAGCCTACTCCTTGAAAAATAGCCAAACTCTGAATATGTTTATAAGAATTGTTTGAATAAATAATAATAATTTAAATTTGCAAAGTTCCGTAGAAAAGAGTTATTGGAAATATATTCTTGGTGATCCCGTAAACAAACTGAGCCCATTCATTTAAAAATGGCCGAACTCTTAATTTGTTGACATAATTAATAATTATTGTAAATTTGCCAAGCATCATAGAAAAAGTCATCGGAAAGTTTATTATTATTATTATACCATTAAGCCATTTCCCTTTCGGGGTAGGCGTGACTTGCTCGGTTGGGGAATAGTAAACAGGTGAATAGGTATAGAGTAGGTTGGTATATGAGCATAAGGTATATAGGAGTTTTATAGGTGTTAGGGATAGGTGTTTTAGATCGATCTGGAATTCTCGTGTCATTTATTTAGATGACGCGTTCATTCCGCAACACTGCTCCGACCCAGGTTGCTGATCAATCTCTCTAGCGATCACCCCAAGTGAGGAACCTCACAAAATTGTTATGTATGGTTCCCCACTTGGGCCCATTAGTATCCAAAGTCTCTGTTTCAGGCGCCATTCACACTATTATCACTCTGTTTACAAACTATTTGTCGCCACACATTTCTGTCCTGGCATACTACTCTAGCTTCCTTCACGTCCATGCATTTCTTCACGCAAGCTCTTCTGTTCCTATGGCTTCTTACGTCTCTTCGGATTAATGTCTCATTCACAGATTCTGACCATTCTTTCGGCGGTCTACCTCTGGGCATTCTACCATTTACTTTACCTTTATACACTTGCTTCGTCAGTCGTTCATCTTTCATTCTTTCAAGATGTCCGAACCACCTTAGCTGATTTCTTTCCCATATGTCAACTAGTGTCTCTTGTGTACCACATTCTTTGAGGATTGTCTCATTTCTGACTTTGTCCATCAGTGTTTTCCCGCATATTATGCGGAGAGGTTTCATGCCGATCGCGTTGATTTTGCTCCTGTCCTTTTCTTGACAGGTCCATGTCTCGCTACCGTATAGTACAGTTGGTACGACGATAGAGTTATGTATGGCCATTTTAGCTTTTTTTGATATGTTTTTATTTCTGAGGATGGACCCTGCTCTACCGATAACCTGCTTACCCTTATTTATGCGCCTATCTAGCTCCCCATCTATTTTTCCGTCGCTAGTGAATAGGCTACCCAGATATACGTACTTGTCAACTTGTTCTAATCCCTCACCATTTAGGACAATGTTGCACATTGTTTTCTCGCTTTTTCCCTCAAACACCATGATTTTCGTTTTATTCACGTTAATTTTGAGGCCCATGTTCTCCATGCTTGTATTTAGTTTATTCAACATTCTTTGCAAGTCCTCGATTGATTCTGCCATAAGAATCTTGTCATCTGCGAAAGCTAACCCACGTACCTTGACGGTTTCGAGATTTACACCTTCTTCGTCGAAGAGGGCAGTTCTTAGACATTTATCCATGAATATGATAAACAGCCACGAGGACATAACGCATCCTTGCTTCACCCCTTGCATAATATCGAACCAGTCGCTCAGTTTCCCATTTACCCTTACACTCGCTTTACTGCCTGCATAAATTGTTTTTATTGCTTGTAGGAGCCCTCCATTTACTCCATACTCTTTAAGGATTTCCCAAAGTTTAGTTCTATTTACCTGTCGAATGCTTTTTCTAGATCAATAAATGCACAGAAAACTTTCTTTCCTACTCTCAAGCTTTTTTCTGTGATCTGTCTTAGGCTAAATATCTGATCTGTACATGACCTTCCTGGCATAAATCCACATTGGACTTCCCATATCTTCTCTTCTGTAATTTCCATTACCCTACGGATAAGTATTTTTGAGTATATTTTACTTACGGTACTTAGTAGGCTGATACCTCTGTAATTACTGCAGTTGCTTTTATCTCCTTTTCTTTTGTATATTGGTACGATAATCGCTTTTCTCCAATCGTCTGGGACTTCTCCCGTTTCGATACATAAATTTATTAATTCGCACAACCTGTGAGGTATGTACTCACCACCGTATTTAAGCATTTCAGCGCTAATATTGTCTATACCCGCAGCCTTACCGTTTTTCAAGTTCTTAATTATATCTCTGACCTCAGTGACACAGACTTTTTCAATTGGGTTTTCTAGTGCATTATGTTCTATGTCGCAGTTTTGTTGCCCTATATCTTCACCTCCTAATAGTTCTTTAAAAGAATCTTTTAAAGCGTCTACTATCCCGTCTATATCATATAGCATTTCGCCTTTACTGTTTCTCATGCTAGCAAACTCTGTACTTTTACTTTCCTTCAACTGTTTATATAATAGTTTCATAATTCCTTCAAAGCAGTTTTTTATTTTGTTCTCTTCTTCTGTTCTGATTTTCTCTTTACTCTCTTTGACTAGTCGTTTAACTTTCCTATTTTTGTGTCTGTAATCATTTTTAAGTCTAGTTTTCTCCTCATCGCTAAGACCTGTCATGTTCAGCGTTCTATTGCGCGCTTTTTTCTTTTCTTTTTGGGCTGCCGCAATTTCCTCATTCCACCATGCATCACCAGATTTTCTTCCTACAAACGCCGTACCACATATTTCGGTCGCAGTTTTAACAATGATATCCCGTAATAAAGTCCACGCGCCCTCTACATCTTTATTGCTTATAAGCGCTTCCCACGTTGCCCTATCTATGCGTTCAGTTAACCTCTTTTGGAACTCTGTTTCCACTTCTTGTCTCTGTAAATTTTCAATTTTTATTCGTGTTTGTTTCGTTTTCTTTGTTTTCTTTGTTCTCCATCCCCGCCCTAAGTTTATTTTGCAGACTAAAAGGTAATGATCAGTATTGCATTCGGCCCCCCTCATGACTCTTGTATCTGTAACTAGTTCTCTTAGTCTTTCATCTGCAATAACGAAGTCAATTATACTGCGGCTATTTCCTTTACACCAGGTGTACATGTGGATCATTTTATGTCTAAACCAAGTATTTGTAATGAATAGGCTCTTTTCTAAGCATAAGCTAACTAATTTTTCCCCGTTATAATTTTTTCTTGTTGTGTCCCCAAAATTACCTAGCACCCCTCCTGTATCTGTATCCTGACGCTGGACGCCGACCCATCCGTTCATATCTCCTAACAAGATTATTCTTTCACCTTGATCGCAAGTACTTATTGTATCATTTAAAGTGTCCCAGAAGGCGTCCTTAACTTCCCTCGAATCGCTATCAACTGGTGCGTAGCACGCTATGATAAATAATCTTCTGATTCCTACCTTCATTCTAGCCCATAGCAATCTGGGTGATACAAAGTTATGCTCTATGAGATGTTGACTTGCTTTTTCATTCATAATTAAACCGACCCCCTGACTACGATGTGATTCACTATCTACTCCTGACCATATTTCACAACCGCCTTCCAACACCCCATTTTCTATGTTTCTAAATTCGCAACCTTTTTTCTTCGTCTCAGGTACACAGAGAATATCTAGTTTCCTTGTGTGCATAGTTTCTCGTAGTTCTCTTATCTTAAGATCATTCACTCCTCTAGCATTCCAAACACCCAGTCTCCATTCATCGCCCGAAACACGACCTTTACGTTTACCGTGTGCATGCCTTTGGTCAATCCGAGTTTCAGTCCATTCCGAGGCTACTTTATTGTTTGTATTATTCATGTTTAGATTGTACTCCTATCACCTGTATGCGCGAGATTTATTTTGCGAATCGAAATCATGTCCTAATTAAGCAGTATTTGTCGTATGGTGGAGTCAAGCTGTAACGTCAGTCCCACCAAAACTTCTGTTACTGGGGAGGGGGGGGGGGGGTAAGGATATGACAAAGGAAACCGAGAGTCTCAATAGGTTGGTGGTTTATGCTGTGAAGGTCACCAGCCTTCAGCAGCGTTGTATTAGATAGGAGTTCATATGTTCCCATCTGCCGATTGCCGGCCTACCTCTAAAACAAGAGCCAATAAGACTTTTTTTTTTTTTTTTTTTCTAAACTATACGCGATTAAAAATTGTATACGAAGTCGTTGGTATATAGAGACATAGCATAAGGGAAAAGAGGCCTGATAATCGCAATTTTCACATCTGAAAATTTTTGAAGAAGTTTTGCTTTAGTAAAGCCGTAAATGTGTCATGGAATTCTATATTTCTCGAATATCTGAGGTTCAATTCGCTTGAACTTTCAACTAAAATGAGCGGATAAAAAGTTTTACGTGGTT
>CAKNXH010064236.1:65373-76467 GCA_932178445.1 Andricus quercusramuli | reverse complement strand
TCTCAACGAAAAATGTGATAATTGCTATTTCAATAAAAAAATTTATTTGTAGTAAAAAATGGTTTCATTTAACTTGGAAAAAATGAATTTTCAACAAAATAAATAAATTTTCAAGTAAAAACGATTTTTAGTCAAGAAAAAAGGAAAATCACAACCAAATCATAATTTAAGGCAAAAATTATTTTTAATACAAAATAAAAATTTCGAATAACTATTTATTCTTTAAGTTATTTATTTTTAAGGTTATAAGTATAAGTATAAGTTTTCTAAAATTCTTAAGAAATTTTTCAAAGATTTTTTAATATTTCTGTATGTCAATCAAAATTCAACTAAATATATAAGTTTTAACTAAAGAGTTAAATTTTCAACCAAAAAAGCTGAATTTTCAACGGAAGATGTAATAATTGCCATTTCAATGAAAAAATTCTAATTTATAATTAAAAACAGTTGAAATCAACTTTCCAGGAATGAAATTTTAACCAAATGAATAAATTTTTGAATACAAAATTTTTTAATGAAGAAAAAAGAAAAATTTCAACAAAACTTTAATTTAAAGCGAAAAATATTTTTTTTATACAAAATAAAAATTTCGAATAACTGTTTATTTGTTAACTCTTTTTTGCTTCTTATAGGTTTATATAAATATAACTTTCATATAGGATTCTTGACAACATTTCACGAAATGTTTCAATATTTCAGATATGTCAAACAAAAATTTCAACAAAAAAAAATTAATAATTATCAGCTAAACACTAACTGACATATTTTTATAATTTTATTTCTAAAATGTATTCCCTTAGGTGAAACTTGCTACAAAAATGTCGTAAAATTTAAAAAATGACCAACTATTTACAAGAATTTTTAAAATAAAAAATCAATCTGTATCATATGCAAATAAAATTTAGTAATATTTATAAAAGGTTTTAATATTTTTTATTTTCATAATCAGTTTATACTAAGTACAGTTTTTATTTGAAATTTCACGAAGGTTTTTTCTACCATGCTTGACCTTGTCAGGGCAGAATCAAGAAAAAATATTCTGAAATTATGTTCATTAGTTATTAAAAAACTACAAAGATTAACCTTTAAAATTGTATTGTCCTTTAAAAATCATGAGATATTTCTTCATAAAACCAATTTTGTCACATTTATTTTAGAATTATTCACAATTAATTCCCAATTACAGTTATTTCACAATTAAAATAAAATTGTAAAAACTAAATTTCATAATGTTGAAAGATAAATATTTTAAGATATTGAAGGTTTTATAAATTTTCTATATCAAGTTAATAATTTTTCGGCTTTTCTCTAAGAATCCCTAAAATTGTGATTATAGCCTAATATAGCACGAAAAGAAAGGCAATTATCAGAGGTAAACATACAGTAAAAATGTTGACTAATTTATTAAATTTAAAAAAATAATTATTTATTACCATTTTAACTTCACAATATTTAAAATCGATGGAAAAATGAAACATAAATACTGAAAAATGGAACCACTTGAAAGTGATGGATATTATTAACCTAATTTTAAAATCCCATATACAATATACAATATTCAATATATTATTGAACTTTATAAACCTCCAGTGTCTTATAATGCATTCCCTGTACAATCAGATAGTGTAAAAAATGTCATATTAATTCCTGAAAAAAATAATCATTGAATATTTCAAGACTTCACCACCTGTATTTGAAATCTTTTCAGGTGTGAATTTTTGGAAACAAAAATCAACCCAAACCTCCTAATAGCCAACGAAACCGAATCGTGAAGTCGGACGAGCTCGGCCCGAATCTCGGGTTCGTGCTCGTGCATTTTCGGCGTTACACGAGGATGGCCGAGTTGACCGTCGAGGAGAGAAACCGACCACGTGATGTAAAGGAGCAAAGTAGGAGAACCCTTCCCCTTCATTCTTGGCTCGTTTTTCCTCTCGCCTTTTCTTAGGTTTTTTTGCTCTCGCGCGTTTTTACTTCGCTTCTGCGTACGTTTTTTTTTTTCGTTCGCTTTTGCTTTCAGCGTTTAAATTCTGAAAAATGAAAGAAAGTAGACTCAATTTTGAGTACATCTGAAAAAATCAATGGTCTAGCTCTTATAAACCCTGTCTGATTCGGTGGCTCTATCTTTTTTTCCACAACTTCTTTTTTTAACCTCTCCGATAAAACAGTCACATATACTTTATACAGTGTTGGCATTAGTGTCACTCCCCTATAATCTTTAACCTGCTCCCCTTTGCCTTTCTGCACTATTGGTATCACTACTCCTTCTTTCCATAACTCTGGCCACCCCTCTCCTCTCCATACTCTATTGCACATTATCCATGCACATTCCTTTAATTCTGTCTCCCCATATTTCCCTACTTCATTTGGAATGTCATCTTTACCTGGTGCCTTTCCATCTTTCATCATCCCTAATACCTTGACTATTTCCTCTCTTGTAATGTCCTCCTCCTCACCTGTTTCCCTACCATCTCATCCTCCTTTCCCAACTTTCTTCTCTACCCCTCCTAGTAATTCCATAAAATATTTTTTCCATTCTATCATCTCAATATCCTGGTTTACTCTTTTCCTTCTTCTTCTATCTTTATTTACCACCTTCAAAACCTCTTCTTCCGTCGTAGCCTTCTCCGCTTCTTCTTCAAACCTTTTATTTTCCTCCTCTTTTTTTTTTTGATCACACAACTCAGTATACTCCTTTTTTCTCCTATATTCTTCTCCACTACTTGTCCCTTTTCTCCATTTTCTTAATATCCTTCTCACTTTCTTCTTCTTCTGTTTACAATACTCATCCCATCCACTTCTATCCCCCCCTTCACTACCTTCTTTTTTGCTTGTGCACTCTAATGCTCCTTTTATTTCTCCTACCATTATTTCCATTTCCTCGTTTACATTTCCTTCCCCCATTTTGATATTCCTGACTTTTTCTTTAAACTGTTCTTTAACTTCCATTGACCAATCCCCTCCTCCTGCTCTTTTTACTTTTGCTTCCTTTTTAGCCTTTTTGTTATTACTCATTTCTCCTTCTACTGTCAATATTATGGGAAAGCGATCCGAATCTACATAGTTCCCCACCTCTAGTTTCTTAACTTTCTCTCTCACTTCGTCGCCCACTACCACATAATCAATTACCGTTCCCCTCTTTCCTCCTGAACGTGTATATTCCCCTTCCTCATCCCCCTCTATACTTCCGTTTAGGATAAGCCATTCCAATGTCCCCTAGGCTCTTTAACAACTTCTTTCCCTCCCCATTCAGTATCTTGTCTTTGGATTTTCTTCCTCGTTCTCCATCCCATTCCCTTCCTCCTCTATCTCCTGTTCCTGCATGAAAATCACCTCCTCTTATTAGCCTACTCTCTTTCTTATTTTCTTCCATCAGTTCTCTCATCTCCTCTGATTTCTCCTGCATATCACCGTTCACATAAACCCCCACTATCTTCCATATCTCTCCTCCCAGATTTATCTCTTCTACTATTAATCCTTCTTTATGTTCTTTCAACTCTTTTTTATCATCCTCTGTTGTGCATTCGTTCCTTGCTCCCATCACCATTCCTCCCATTGCTTTGCCCTTTTTATTCTTCCTCTTTGCATTTTGAACCTGCCATTTGTAACCTCTTGGTAATCTTCCCCTTACTCTTTCCCATACCTTTTTATCTAGCCACATCTCCATCATTACTACTACATCCCATTGTGTCAAATTTCTCATGAACTCCCCATCCTTTCTTTCTGAGCCTGCTATATTCGAGTAGCATATCCTCCAATCTTCGTTACTTTCGTTTCTTGTCTCTTTTGGTTTCTCACTATTTCTTATTTCTTTACCTCCTGTTCCTTTCTCTCCTAGTTTCCCGATACCTCATTTTTTACTAACTCTTCCCTGTCCTCATCCCAATTCCACCATACACCTTCTATCTGTATTCTCCCATACTTAACCCATGTTCTTCTTCCTTTTTTTCTTTCCTCTTCCGCTATTTTCCTTAACCTATACTGCATGTTCCTTTCTACCCATGTCAAATCATCCTCTATTCTCTCCGAGCTTCCATACAACATCCTCTTCTTTGTCATCACTTCCATCTTATGTTCCCATTTCTTCAGATTCACTAGTACCATTCTCTCCCCTCTTCGCTCTTCCCTTCCTACACTTCGCACTTCCTCTATCTCTACCTTAGCATCAATCCATTTTAGTACTTCTTCCACTCCTTCCCTCAGCTCCTTCCCCTCTAATCTTATGCCCTTTATCACTGTGTTTCTTTTTCTTTCTTCTCTGTCTTTTTTTATATTCTTTGCTCTATTTTCCTCAGCCTTTCCTTCTCCTTATTCCCACTCTCCCCACCTCTAAACTCACGGTATGAGCTTTCAATTTTGTTATTCTACCTTCCAACTTCTCTACCTTTTTATTAGGCTCTTCCTTCTTTTCTAGTCATTGCTCCAACATCTGCATCCTTTTCTCTAGCTTTTCCCTGACTTCTTCCCATTTCCTCATTTCTTTCCTAAGTTCGACCATTTCCTGTCTAATTTCTTTCCTTATTTCCCCCATCCTTTTCTCGAGCATTTCTTCATACATCCCCATTACCTTATTTTTCTCATCCTTCTCAACAAAGCTATGTTTCTCCGGCGGCGATCTGTACATTTTTGGATTTTTCAAGCTTGCCCCTATATCTTACTTGTTTTCACTGCTCCCCCCCCCCCCCCTCGTCTCTCTTCCTTTTAATGAATGCCTCAATTGATCCCACGCTTTTCGCCCTAAATCTATCTTTTTCTATTGTTTTACGATACTTTCCCCTTGCCCTCCTTTCTTTGTTCTCCCCTTTCGGTGGACTGAAAACTTCGTGATCCAAATCCCTGCTTTTCTTACTATTATTTGCTCCGCTAGCCATGAATCCAATTCAAACAATCCCGCCTTCTATCGTTCTCTGTCTCCATCTACCGTCGCGTCTACCTGCCTTGCCTTTCTCCCTCTCTAACCTGCCCTGCTACGACACGCTACGACCAACCTGGTTCTGCCACCCTGCCACAAACCTCAAACCCACCTAACCTCAACTTCCACACAAATTTGTCTTGATTCCCAAAAATATCCTCACCCCCTTATCAATCTTTCAATCTCTCAATCAATCCCTCACAAACGAACCCCTCTACACACATCCACAATCTATATTCACCGTTCTTCTATGCACTGGCTGAAAAAGAGATGTATATCGAAATGTAAATGATGGTACCAAGAAAATCATGAGACTGCCAGATTTTGCTGTCCTTGAAACCCCTTAACAGAACCAAATCGAGGTATGTAATCGTTACATTTGTCAACTGGCAAGGAGACTGCAAGCAGGGAATTTTACGAAAGTTCTTCTGTCCAAGCGAGAAAGTATCTTGGCAGATATTACCGATGAAGAAACATTAGGTTAATTACCAAAACTAATATACTAATATTTTCAACCCATCGTTAAGTAAACTTTTTTAGAGATGGTTAAAAAGTCGAAATTTTCCTATCAGTTAATATAGTTCTTTTTCAACAACAATGTTTTTAGGGAAAACGGCTGCATTGGCTGGACGAGTCAACTCAAGGATGACTTACTGGACTGCTACCATGCTACCATTATCCCTGATCATGGAGGCTTTATGGCGCGTATGCACACTCTGTGATACTAGAAACACCTAGACCTTCAGCACGTTTCGATTCAATTATTGCGAAATCAACAAGGCTACCTCTGGAAAAATGGATATGTATGCGCAGCGCTTCCCCAACCGCTGTTTGAACGAGCTACATACGGAAATGAGTAGGCGACATTAAGACTAACCACGGAAAGCAGGCACTTTCTGAGAGATGATCGCGATTTCTGAACGAGGAAGAACATTAACATGCACGTTCCTTCTAAGCCCTAAGATCTGACTGAAATGGATAAAACTGACGATAGATCAAAAGACCAAAAGATACTTAAATCAACTGAAGAAGAAGATTGGATGAGCAAGACAGAATTCATCCCGTGTTCAGTTTGTGATTGACTACATAACATGGAACCGTTCACGGAAAGGGTTCCAAGGTTCACCCAAGAACGGAGGATCTACTATGACACACTGAATAAGTCAAAGCTGCTGACAATCAAGCAGCATATTGTTGACAAAATATGGGTGTTATCTGATGCAACGATGAGAATACACAAAAAGAGGAGAGATGGATAAGAGAGAATGAACCATTTCTCGCTAACCCATCGCGCCTGTTTAGCAATCTCCCTGTTTCTGTAAGAAATCCACCCAAGCCCAACGAGGTAGAGACTTTTTGGAGAGAGGTATACAAGATCTCGAAAACACTGGAGTAGAAAGAAGATACTGACAATATCATCCGCTTCAAGGAATTTTGCGACGACCTTATAATATCTGAGGAGGAATTTCCATCAATCACTGCCGGGGAGGTGAAGAAAGCACTCAGGGGCACGAAGAACTGTTCCGCTGCAGGACCAGATGGTATCAAGAACTTCTGGTGGAAGAAGTTTACTTCTACACAAGAATATCTGTAACGTGTGCAACTCAGAGAATTACAGGCCAAGAACTCGTTTGAACACAATATATGAAATCTTTACAGCTGTCCTAAACAACAGGATTGTTTGTCTGTTGGAAAGCTTGAAGGTTCATCCACACATAGTGAGATGCTTAGAGAGATTGATGCCCTATTGCAAAACTAGATTTACTATCTCATCCGGAAATTATCGGTTGACAACGAACAACGTCACCTTCCAGAGGGGAGTCTCTCAGGGCGATACCATGAACCCTCTGATTTTTCGCATCAAACTTCTGCCTCTTATCTCTCACACTGCGAAATTTTCCTGGATACTTCTGCTGCGACACTAATCATGGAAAGCATAAGGTCACTCATGTATTTTAAATGGATGACCAGAAGATCTATGCGTCTGGTAAAAGCAAAGTTCAGAGTGCTTTAAATATCGTCAAGAACTACACAGGAGAGATTGGGATCGACTTTGGTTTGGACAAGTGTGCCAAGATTCATCTGAAGGGAGGAAAGATTATTGGCATTTCAAATGACCCTGAGCTTGTGGATATAAGTGTTATTAGACATCTTGACACTGGAGAGACCTATACAAACCTGGGCGTTCCTTAAAGCCGCATTTAGGACCTAATATCAGTCAAGGAGTCTCTCCGAAGTAGTCTCTCCGAAGCAGTGAAGGAGTCTCTCCAAAGCAGTGAAGAAGTCTCTCCTAAGCAGTGAAGGAGTTTTTCCGAAGCAGTGAATGAGTCTCTCCGAAGCAGTAAAGGAGTCTATCCGAAGCAGTGAAGGAGTCTCTCTGAAGCAGTGAAGGAGTATCTCCGACGCAGTGAAGGAGACTCTCTGAAGCAGTGAAGGAGACTCTCCGAAGCAGTGAAGGATTCTCTCCGAAGCAGATACAAGCATCTTCTTCGACAGATTTGGTCTTTACATCTGTCGGCATTGAACAAGGTATCTGCGACTAACATGCTTGCCGCTACTTGTCTGACCTAAAGAACGACAGGCCAATAATTTGTCTGAATACGCTGTATAAGATCTTCACAGCTATCTTAAATGATAGGATTGTTCAGATGTTCGGAACTGACTACCGGAAAGCTTCAGATTCAACCTGCCGTAGACTTATCATCTGACTGTTGGAAAGCTTAGAGGTTCATCCACACATCATGACGTGCATAGAGAAATTGATGCCGCTTTGGAAAACCAGATTTACTATTTCATCTGGAAGCATCGTGTGACAACTAACAAATGTCACTTTTCAGAGAGGCGTCTTTTAGGGCGTCACCATGAACTCTCCTTCATTTGCCTCACATTATTGCCACTATTTCATGCACTTTGCCATTCCCAAGGTACTTCTGCGGCCCACCGAATTTTTTTGATGAAACGGGACTGACTTTATTCTTCAAATGTCAACTGCTTTCGAAAACCAGTACGTCTTTCGCATCGTGAAAAACAAGATTAAGGACAAATTTGTCGCCTTCATTCATTAAATGACAAAAACTATTCAGATCTTTAGTCAGATTTTTTATAATTTTAGAGACATCTATAGTGTGAAAATCTATTGGGTCACGTCTAGAGATAGCACGTAATCCAAATCGTAAGCGTAGAACATCTTTTTCAAAAGAGTTCTTGACAGACGTAGAATAGTCCGAAAAATCTGATCTCGTTCTAATCGAAAAATGACAGCAACTATTTTCTTGGAGTTTCCTATTCATGGTTTTAATAGAAACACCACAAGAGCTTGTGTTACATCGTGGGTCTCAGTGTTTCGCATTGAAAGTCTCCAACATTGTCAAGAATCAATGTGTCAGATTTATTACTTAGACTTTCAAGTAATTCTGATAGCTCTGAATCTTTCACTTTGTCGAAATTCGAATATACACGTAAACAACTCAATTCTTCGCCAACGAACCGACGTTTTATTATATCTGCTCGACAACAATGGGTACCTTCTGGAATATAAATCCTTTTTTTATCATAGGATTTTACGCGTGCCTAGTTTAGAACTACTGTTGAATCTTGTGCCTTTTAACAAACACAACAATATTTGTGCGTGGCGGTCCTTCAAACTTGAATGCAAATATGCTCGCAATGTTCGCCTAACTTAGAATTTGTAATGCCTGCTTTAAATTCTGTACCTTTGCCGCTTTACTTCGAAGAATCATCGCTCTCAGAAACAGTTCCTTCATTATTAGGAAATCGATTACCATCATTCAGTTTTCTGATTTTGTAAGGAATACAGCGACAAGACCAACATAGAACATCATTGAGCTAGATACTTTTTCCAAGGCAAAGAGAAAAAGCATTTGCTTCATTTGCAGCCTCTACTATTTTTTTCGCTTATGTACGCTCCTAGTAAACTTGCTGCAAGCAACGCGTCTTTGATTCATAGAACTTTTCCATGAAGTTATGTTGTCACTCATTGCTAATGACGTACGGTCGCTAGATTATGACGTCTGTGGGCCCGGTTCCCCACGCTGACGAGTCGCCGATGCTGGAGTTCCAACTCCCTGCATCGTAAATACTTTTTTCTGCCAGCCACAATTGTGATGAATCTCGATACACTGAGCAAATTCAAAGTTTCTCGCATCAAATATCGTAAGTGTGCATCAAATTGAAGTTCATGGCAACGCTATGCTCACATGAACCCAAATTCGCCGGACAGACGGTCAGCGACTGAGGGTTTTTAACTCCCACTCAAATGGATCACACCATCTAAATTCGAATATCAATATATAGCACAAAGGCACGCAATTTCGAAATCTTCCAATGCGAGCTACTTGTCGCAAATCATGAGACCTACTTATATTCTCAGTATACTGTTTACACAAAACAATATGAATCCCGTGATAGAGGACGACAGTGATGAAGATTAGGTGTATATAGCGTATTATTCTCGCCATCAGAAAAACAGTAATAATGAGTACCAGCGAAAATCTTATTTGGACCAAAAAAGGTTCCCTTATGCAAGCATAAAATGACGCTGAAATTATAAAAACTCTTATTGAAGACCCGCATGATATGCGTCAATTAATGAATGAAGGACATAAACTTGTCCTTGATCATGGTTTTCGAGATACGAAATACGAACTGGAGTCCAAAGGCTTTACCGCACTGATGCCATCGTTAAAGGGGAAGGCTCGTACTTGGCCAAAATGATAAATGAGAATTGGTCTATCAATTTGCAGGATGTGAAAGAGCAGACAAATATTCTGAAGGTCCAGGAACAGTCAAGGCACATCAAGCGGAAATTGTATAGATATTTCATTGATGACAGACCAAACAGTATGAGTATTGCAGATATTAAAAGATATGCTTATGAATGCGCCAATGGTGGAAGAACAGTCGGCTGCTGTTCCCATATAGCAGCCATTATTTATTACTTATCACACGCGAGGTACTTTTTGTGAATCGTAAAGCCTGCTGAAATTCTCAGTAGATTGTTTTCGCAAGACAGTATGAATCCCGTGATAGAGGAAGGCAGTGGCGCAGATTAAGAGTATGTCAGATTAGAGTAAGAAGGATTTTTCAAATCATACTTACTTTATACATTTATAAGCTAAAAACGAAATTTCCCCCTCCCCCTTCTCATGGGATTACATACATATTAAGGGCAATAATTATTTAATTATTAAAAAAAATTAAGTAATCCTTTGATCTTATTCCATAAAATATATTTTGTTATCTTGGACATGAGTATATGAAAGATAAAAATGACGGTGTAGCCACCGAACAGTCATTACAAAAAAATTGGTTACAACATTACAATAATTTTTTTCACCCCTTCTTGTAGAAAGGATTTCATTTTTTTATAGTTGCCATAATACCCCATATATAACATACATTTAAGCGCTCGAAATCGTTTGAGCCAATTTTTATAAATTTTTTGATTTTTCAAAATTTTTTCATAACTTTGAAATACTTGTATTACACTAGTGTTAGATTACTTAAAATAGAAATATTTTTAGTTACGTGTATTTATGTATTAATTAAAATTTTTTGAACACTTTATTTCTTTTCCTATAAAATTAATGAAATAAAAAATATTAAGCAATTTAAATTTGTCGCTAAAAGTTTACAAGGTTTCGATGCAAAACTCCTGTAATAATTGAGCAAATATTTTCACAGCCACCGAACGATCAGCGTAGTTTGCTTCCCTCGTGTTTACATTGTGCTCACCCCCGTGCTTTCTACCGAAGATATTATACACCTAGATGCGGCAAGTGGCGGCGGAGTGGGGATAGAATTATTAGTAGGGTAGGATAAATGTAGACGGCGCTGTCGGCGAAAATCCTAACCCACCCCGCTGTGCCTCTCTACTCGCTGAAGTATCCATCCCCACTCAACAGGTGTCGTGAGTATAATGGGCGAAAACGGGCTGTCGCCGAAATAATTTTCATTAGATAATAAAGTTTCCTGAAAATGTTCATTTCGAAAACAATTCGAACAATAGGAACAATTCAGCAATTCGAAAACTGTCTTACCCGGCGATCGAGGTCAACAATCAATACACAGATGAATATTTATCATTGTTTAATGAAATTAAATTCCGTTCAGAATCAACTGTAAATAATTACTTATATATATATATATATATATATATATATATA
>CAKNXH010064236.1:7685-61826 GCA_932178445.1 Andricus quercusramuli | reverse complement strand
TTAATAATAATTACATGATAGACAGAATGTTGTGCATAATTTATTTTTCAAAATTGCAGTGTAATTTGACCAATTACAATTTCGGCGTGAATTTCGCATTTTTAAATAACGTAACGTAAACCACAACCAAGTGATTATGTATGTATGTATGTATGTATATTTATTCTCTCCCTTTTACGGTTTTGAGGGCCTCCGCTCCCTGTACATATATTTACATTTCATCCTTAATCTAACTTAACCGCTGCGTATATTCTAATGCTTCACCTTACATAATAACAATAATATTAATACTATTCTTCTTAAACTTCTAAGAATAAGCGAATTTATATTTAAAATTTTTACTAGTTACTTTCCTTTAAACAGGATTACCCGTTCGGCTCTGCCCTGCTCCCTTGCTTTCTCTTATTTCTTCCTGTTTTTTCATCCACATCACACCCTGTCAATTACCATCGAAAAATCCATCTTACACACTCATCCACACTCAACTGCCCATCTTCCTCTCCTGTACACCTCTCTAACACATGTGCCCAACACTCCACTTCGTATCCACATACTCTGCACAGATTGTCCTCTTCATCCATTTCTATATCTACAAGCTCTCACTCCTTCCCCCATTCTAAAAAGTACCACCCTATTCCATTTGTCTTCCTTTTTCATCTTTTGCAAATACTCTGGTTGCGTTCACTCTTTGACCATCATATACCATCTATTGTACCTTGAATCCATAATCTTTCTCCATCTCTCTTCTCGTTGTCTCACTAATAGCTCTAATTCTATGTTCTGCCAATCGAGCACCCCTTCTTGTATCTCACAAACCCTCCTCATTTTTGTCGTTTCATCCTCCCATTTCGAATTTCCCGAATTTCCTCTCGTCTCCTTGTTCCGAACTTCGTCCAAGCATACTTGGGCTATTCTGTTCCCCTCTCCCCTTTTCAGCTTCTCTTCAAACCTCCAGGCTCTCTTACTTTGTCTCGTTACCATTTTCTCCCTTCCTAGTTCTTCCCTCAACATGTATCCTGGGCAACTCCAACTAACCCCCATTACCCATCTCAGAATTCTCTCATGCATGCTTTCCACTTTCCTATGTTCCTTCCATCCCCAGACGTCCACCCCATAACACAATACCGCCCATACCAACGCATCAAACAAGTAGACCCTGATTCTCCAATCGTCATTGAACCTTCTCTTTCCTATACCCCATACTTGGCCCATTACTTTGCTCGCACATTCGATTCTCTTCCTCGCCTGCACCTCGTTTGCCCCTCCTGCCTCAAACCAGAAACCTAAGTAACAGAACTTCACCACACTTTCCACTGTTTGTCCGTTCATCCTCCAAACGTAACCTATTTTGGTCTTTCTATTTCTGAAGCACACCACCTTGGTCTTGCCTACGTTCACCGTCAGTTTCTTTGCTCCCACATACTCTTCGAAAATTCTTCTCATTAGGTTCATGCCCTTCTCATCGTCTGCTAATAGAACTACGTCGTCCGCGTATGCTAGAGAGTATAGTTTGCTATTACCCAGAATCGTCCCCCCTTTCCCTTTCTCCTTTAGCTTCTCCTCTGAGTCTGCCAGCAGAATATTAAATAGCAGCAGAATCAAGGGGCACCCTTGCCTAAGACTCTTTCCCTCTTCTCTTCCTTCTTTCGTACCTATCTCATCCCTTACCTTCTTAATCGACCCTTTCAACCTTTCAATTAACGACTCTACTCCCTCCTCCTTTTCATATCTAACGTTATCCTTTTCAATTTTTTGTTCAAACACTTTTAATTTATCTACACCCCAGTCTCCCATTTTCGTTTTCCTTCCCCCCCCCCCCTCTTTCCTTTCTCTCTCTGCCGTGCGTATGGACGTCACCTTTCAGTGTAGCTATTACTGGGAAGTGCACGGACTATATCTCATTCCCCACATTCATACTGCATATCATATTCCTCATTCTTTCTTTCGCCAGGATGTAGTCTATTACTGTTTCTCCCTTACCTATAAATGTGATCTCTCCCTTCTCATCTCCTTTCATATTGCCATTACATATGTACCATCCTGTTCCTCCTATTACTTCTAGTAACCTCCTCCCCTCCCTGTCTATCTCCCTACGTTTGGAGCTCCTTATATAGGCCTCCTCTTCTTCATCCCAAGTCCCTCCCCCTCGCTGGGCAGTCCAGGCATTCAAATTTCCTCCTATCAAAACCAACTCTTCCTTCTTTTCCTCCATCCACCTCCTTATTACTCTCCAGTCTTCCTCTTCCCCTCTTCTTCTATATACACAAACCACCGCTATTTCGACTTTTCCAATTATAATACTTCTTACCATTATTTCATCCTTTTACTCCCTGTCCTCCTCTGTTCTCCCTTTTACTGACAGTTCTTTTCTCAACCCTGAGAGCATGCCGCCCATCCCCCTACCTTTAACGTGTTCCTTTCTTGCTTCTTGCATTGTCCACACATACCCTTTAGTTAACATCCTTTCTTTATCCCCTTCCAATCCTTCTCATCTGCCCAAGTTTCACTCATTATAATCACATCCCACTTTTCTAACTCCCGCCAAAAGCCTTAATTCTTGTTCTTCAAGCCTGACACATTCCAGAAAGCTATTTTCACGTTTTTCCCATCCCTTCCCTCACCTATCCTCGTCACTTTCCTTCCGCCTTGTTTTTTGGAAACCCCTCTGTTTGATCGCTAACCTCTTTTGCATCTTCCTTTTTTCTACCTTTCTCAACTCTTTTTCTCTTCTTTCTTATTTCTTCTGATTCCTCGTCCCAGAACCATTCCGCCCCATTTATTTATAATCTGTCTCTCCCTATCCATACCATGCCTCCCTTTTTCCTCTCTATCCAAGCCCTCTATTCTACTTGCCATCTCCTTTTCCTCTCCCTCCATGTCAGATCCTCTTCAATTCTTTCCCTTCTTCCTTTCAATATTTTTTTGTTCTCCATAATTTTCTTTTTCTGCTCCTCACTCCCTACATTTACTATAAACATTCCTTCTTTTCCTTCCTTCGTCCTGAACTCCAATATCTCTCGGAAGATTTATGTTTCCCATCTCCCCTGTTTCACTCTCCACTGTCAATCCCTTAACTATTATGTTATTTTTTCTCTTTGACCTTTCTTCCCCTTCCAATCTCCTTTCAATGTCACTTAGTCTCTTCTTCAATCTTTCATTCTCATTTTGCACGTTCTTATTACTCCCTATTTCTAATTCCGCAACCTCTGTTTCTTTCCCCATATGCTTGTTCCTCAATTCTAAGTTGTTCATACGTTCTTCCAACTGTTTCATTTCACTATTTCTCCTTTCGACATCGTCCTTCTGTCTATTCTCTATGCTCTCTAGCTTACGCCATACCTTATCTTTCTCCTCTTTCCAGAGTTTATCCCACTCTTCCCACTTCCCCCCTTACATCATTTCCCTGCCTATTCTTATCATCCAGTCTTTTCCTTGTTTTCTCTCTAAACCCTTTTATGAGAACCTCTAGTTTTTCAAACATCCCTACGTCCCCCCCTATCTCTATCTGGAGGCACGTTTACTTTTTTTCGCCATTCGTCTGAACTCTAATTCGAGCCCGCGCTGCCTAGCTTGTTCAGGCGCTGTAGGTTAGAGGGCCTCCCGCCTTTATGGTCCCTACCTGAATCCCTTCCCTCTGCCGTCCCCACCCTGGTCGGCGTCTCAAACGTCTCTTGATCGCTACCGCTACTGTCATCTTCCCCCTTCAGCCCACTAACCGAGCTCGCAACCTCGTCAACAATTGCCTCATCTCCCGCCTGCCCTCTGGCACCCGTGTGTGGACTTCTTACCGTCGGCATCCCAGTATCCCACCTTACCCACTGTTCCGCGACGCTACCCTCTCTTCACCCGTTTCGCTCTTACCCCCCTTGCCCGACAACAATTTTTCACTCCTAACCTCAAAACTTTCGTACGCTCCAAATTCCTTTTCTCACAACTCACTTTCAACCTTTACACCCTCGCCTTCACTCACTCTTCTTCCTTCACACCTGATCTCCACACTCAATGCTCTTTCTGCTTCCACACACGCTGATTCCCTTCACCAAAGCCAAAAAAACCCACACTTGACACAAAAAAGTTGTCTCGCGATCGGTACCGAAAACGGAAGCCCACAACCGAGTGAATATATTGGTACGTTTATAAAAGAATGACAGAATAGATACAAGAAAACAAAGTGATTTTTTTTATCTACTCCGACCTAATTCAAAATTCTTTAACTTCAACCGATTTACATACATGCAAGTTTTAATTTATTAACAATTAAACTTGAAGTTGATATTATTTCTTCGGGAAAGTTTTCATTTTGAAAAATGTCCACTATTAAGATTTTATATTTGAAATAAAACAATTGCAGAATCGTGGAATTGTTAAATTTTCGACACTATTACATTTTTGAATTAAGGCCCTTTAAATTTTTTGAAACTTTATGCACATTTGAAGGGTTGCAGTACAAAATTAGAGAACCAACATTTTCCCCAAAATGGGCTTTTTGAGTAAAAAATTCTCAAAAAACGAATACATATTCTGTTAAAAGGATATGTTCGAAGTCTCATTTTTAATATGGTAAAATGAAAATATTGGTATTTTAAAACCAGACAGCTGATTCTGTACTTGTCTCCCATCTTCATCTCTTTTTTTTTAATTTCCTATCTTCTTAGCTTTTTTTAAACCTTTTTCTGACCACATTTCTCTTCCTGAAAGTTTCTCAATACAATGAAATAATAAATGCTTGTTTATTTGAAAGAAAAAGCTCTCAAATGGACCTATTGTCCACTTCTTTCAGTACCAAAGTATCAATTGAATTCCAACCTGAAATCTTAAATCTTCTTAATCTTTCTTCTCTTTATACATCTTTTAGCGAAAACTCGTATGTTACAGAGCAGTACCGTCACACTAAATCATTATTTTCCCGGAACATAATAATTTTTTCGATGAAAGTTTTTTATTTTTATTCAGCTTCCCATATCTCGCAAGTTTCCATTTTTTTTTAAAATGGAAAAATAGATTTTTAGTCGCAATCCAAAGACGATTTTCAAAACCCATACAATTTTTGAACGTCCAAATTCTTAAATGATTTACTGAGAATTGGTTAACTTATTCCAATCAAACTCATATTCTCTCAATTAAGTAACACAACGTCTCAGAAGTAATAAGTTTTTATTTTTAATTTAAACTGAAAATTTCACTTTTTATCGTTATTCGCAACAGAGACTGTTCCAGTTTTAGGTTCCTGTCACTTTGAGATTGTAAACTTCCACATTCTATTTCTCAAAACTGGATATTTTTTTTGTAATCATACATTTTTAGTCTTAATTCACAAATACGACACAAGTTTGTCATATGGTAGCAAATAATTTAATTTTGAAGGCATAGTTTTATCATAGTTTATTGTTTGGGGCCAAAGGCCAGTAGGGCCAGAATTGTTCAATTTTTCAGGCTTCCAATTTGATGCAATTAATAAGAATGCACACTACTTATTTCAAGTTCAAAAAACACCATTGTTGGAAATGATTTTTAAATTTGAGAAAAATACTCATATTATCAAACGAACTTTAGATAAAAATATGTCAGGTTATTTTTTTCTTACTTCATTTTATTCTTTAAAGGAAGCTCTTCGAATATGTTTGGTACTTTTTTATTCAAAATATTTCATTCGGGAATTGTACAATTTTTAATTTTATAGACAATATTTTTCTGAAATACATTTTTTTTAATAAAAACGCACCGAAAAGTTTTCTAGACTAGAGAGTTCATCAAGGAATAAAATAAGCCGTATAACATTAGGATTGAATAAGAATTGCGCAATCTTTACCTGAACAGACAGCCGAAACATGTAAACCTCTAAATATCTAAATAATTTTAAACTGAAATATTTTTTTGAAAGTTCGCCTTCTGCAATCTTCCAAAGTTAGTTACTGTTGAGCACTTGGTTTGAGCTCTTATTCGTAACGATGAGTGAGGTGTAAAATAAATGAGATTAGTTTACACGTTTTCGATTTGAATACAATGTCTTTAATCTGAGAGAGGAGCGTAAGAAGTTTACAGTGTCAAGGATCAAATTGTAATGGTCGTAGGTCAGTAACAGATAGAGTCGAGAGTAGGAGGAAGATTCACAAATTTGAGGGTGGGGGCGAAAACCCAGTGTCCGAAGGCGTGTTCAGATTTGATGGTTCTGAAAAGGGGCGAAAATTCTCGAAGACGATTTTGCAGAATATTGTAGAGTTATATACTTTAGAGACGTTAAGGTTTACCTAAATGAGGCAAGCCTGAAGGGCCTAAAGTGAAAGCGCACGTACCTCTCATTGTGGAGGGATTAGGACTCGGTCCTCGATATTTTCGAAATTTTCATCTGGAGAGCAATAACGGGCAATAATCGTAAATGCAAAATGCTAGAGTTTGAGTGTAGTAAATATTATCCTAAAGCCTAAAGGACTCGACGAAATCACGTTTTAAAACAGATGCGGAAAATTCATAAATCTGAAAATTACACAGCAACATGCCGTCCCCTTTGAACTATCGTGTTAAAAAAAATCGGTTAATTAAGGTAGTAATAGCTAGAAAGTCGTTAGTAAGATTCGATACATAGGTAGGTAATTGCATAGAAATCAAATGGTAATAATGACAGAGACACAATAAAATACAAAATACAATAGGTGATAAGATCAGAATATTATAGGATAGTATGAGCTTAAAGTAGTCGAAATATATGCTGAGATATAGATATGAGTTAATTCTAATTGTGACGGTCCCGTATATTCGATGTCATTACATTGTGAAAGGAAGCGGAGATAGTCTTTTCACGCTAAGTTCGTATTCACCCTGTGCAGTTTTCACACTCACTACACGGATAACTCCGTCTTTACCTGGGGTAGTTTTTATTACGCGGCCTAATTTCCAGCGCATAGGAGGTTGATTATCGTCGCGAATCGTGACAATCGTGCCGATTTGAATATCGGTAGTGGAGCCCTTGTGCCACTTTTTACGCACGATCAATTCATGGAGATATTCCTTGTGTCAGCGAGTCCAAAAGTGTTGCTTTATTTGTTGGACCTGCTGCCACGGTGATAATTTACCGGACGGTATGTCCAACAAATTGTGCTCGGGCACGATTGCCATTGAGCCACCTATCAAAAAGTGACCTGGAGTTAACGTGGATAGATCGTTAGGATCAGAGGATATAGGCGTTAATAGACGTGAATTCAAAATACCCTCTATCTCAGTTGTAACGGTCGTAAATTGTTCATAAGTCAGTAATTTCTCTCCGATAACACGTACCGAGTGACGTTTGAACGATTTAACTGCGGCTTCCCAGAGTCCACCGAAATGTGGCGAACGCGGGGGGATAAAATGCCAATTGATTTGATCGTCTGCAAGGACGCGATAGATTTCGTCGTTATTTTTTTTCAAGAAATTAAAGATTTCAGCGAGTTCACGTTGAGCGCCCTTGAAATTGGTAGCATTATCGGAGTAGAGATTACAGCTTTTGCCGCGTCTAGCAAAGAATCGTTTTAGGCATGCTAAAAAGGCTTCGGTTGTAAGATCGCTGACGATTTCGATATGCACGGCTTTAGTCGCGAAGAACACGAAGATGGCAGCGTAGATTTTGACTTTGTTTCGATTTTGGTGTTTTCTTTCTTTTATGGAGAAGGGACTGCAATAATCGATTCCGGTATGCAGAAAAGCTCTTTCGAAGACGGTTCGGTTTTTGGGAAGATCTCCCATTATGTAATTTGGGGTTTGAGGTTTCGCGCGGCGACAAATAACACATCTTTGAATTGTGTTTTTTACACTAACTCTTCCGTCGATAATCCAGTATTCATTTCGAATGGCGTTTAATGTTTCCTGCGTACCGGCGTGGAATAATTTCATATGCTGATTATGTATGATAAGACTGGTTACGCGATGGTTTTTCGGTAAAAGAATTGGATGTTTTTGAGAGTACATTAAATCAGATTGTCTAAGTCTACCCCCCACTCTGAGTATGACTTCCGAGTCGAGAAAGGGAGCGAGATGAGTTAACCTTCCTTTTAATACTTCTTTTGCTTCCAAAGTTTTAATTTCGTTCGAAAATGAGTTGCGTTGCAAGAGTTTTATGACACACATGTTCGCTTTCTTAAGTTCACTTGCAGAGAGATTGCCCTTTATATTTTGCTTGCGGACCTTCATGTCAATAAAACGAATACAATAAGCTACTACCCGTTTAAGTTTGGTAAAAGATCCCACTCTATCAAAAAGATTGTTCGCGAATTCGTTCGTATACGCTAAATTGGAAAAAGTGCCGTTTTTCGTTTTCCGGGTAGCAAAATAGATCAAGGCCAGTCTTCCTCATTATCGTTAATCCATGATGGGCCCTGTAGCCAGAAGAAGTTATCGATAAACTCCTTCGGTGAGAGTCCGCGTGATACCAGATCCGCGGGGTTTTGATCAGTGCGTACATGGCGCCATTCACAGGATGTTGTTAACGACTGAATTTCGGAAACACGATTTCCTTCAAAAGTTTCCAAAGTATGTGGAGAACTTTGAATGTAGTTTAGCGTAATCGTGGAATCAGACCAAAGGACAGTTTTTTCGATTGATAATCTGCGTAAGGCATGAGGAATCGTTTTGTATAATTTCGCTAGTAATAAAGCAGCGCAAAGCTCGAGACGCGGTATCGATAATTTCTTTACAGGCGCGACTCTAGACTTTAAGCATACTAATTGAGTAGAATGTACACCGTTTTGATCCGTCGATCGAATATAAATACAGGCTCCGTACGCTTTTTCGCTAGCGTCAGAGAATCCGTGCATTTGCAAAGTGACGTAGTCGTCGGCGACTATTTTTCGGCTGATATCGACTTCGTGTAAGAGAGTTAATTCGCTTCGATAATTGAGCCAGTTCGTGTGTACTGCTTGTGGTACGGACTCTTCCCAATCTAGTTTTAGAAGCCATAAAGATTGCATTAGAATTTTGGCTTTAATGATAACAGGTCCCAGCAGACCGAGGGGATCGAAAGGCTAAGCGATTTGTGAGAGCATAGTTCTCTAAACAAAGATACGGGTTATCAGATTAATGTGATAAAGCAGAAATAACCTCGAGTTCATTCGAAGCCCATTGCCTTATATTCATGCCACCCTTGCGAGTAGCGTAGATTAATTCGTTAACTATTCGTTTCGCGTCATCGGTTGTTCTTGCGCCCGTTAAAAGATCGTCCATGTAGAAATCTTCCTTTAATGCGATAGAAGCATTTGGATATGAATCGCATTCATCGTTGGCCAATTGCTTTAATGATCGCGTAGCTAAAAAGGACGCGGATGAAGTTCCATATGTAACGGTATTTAAAGTGAAGATTTTTACAGGTTGACGATGATCTTGTCTCCATAAGATTTTTTGAAATTTGCGATCATTTTGATGAAGTTCTATTTGCCGATACATTTTTTGAATGCCGGCCGTTACCGCGAATGTGTGAGATCGAAAGCGTACGAGTAAAGAGAAGAGATCCTCTTGAATATTGGGACCTATCATGAGCGTATCGTGTAGAGATATTCCGGAAGAGGTTTTTGCCGATGCATCAAAAACTACTCGTAGTTTAGTCGTTAAGCTTGATTGCTTAACTACTGAATGATGAGGTAAAAAATAACCGTCGTTAATAGAGGCAGTTTTATCCTCAATCATGTGGCCCAGTTCTTCGTACTCTTTCATGAATGCGTTATACTGATTTTTATGCTCGGGATTTTTGCTAATGATCGTTCTAAAGAATAAAATCGCCTGAGTGCTTGACTATGCGTTTCGCCAAGATCGCCTACGTTTTTTTAAAGGGAAGTTTGACGATATAACGCCCGGTAACAGTATCGCGATCAGTGTTTTCTTGGTAGTGCTTTTCGCATGCACTTTCTTCGTTCGATAAGATTTTCTCGTTAGGATCGTTCTCGATTTCCCAGAATTCTGCGATTTTTGTGTGTAACAGATTTAACGATAGATTACAAACAGGTGGATTTGAGAATCCTGCTCCAGGAGTTTTTACACCTAAAATCCATCCGAAGTGAGTTTTTTGCAAGATTGCGTTATCGTTAGCTAAGGATATTTGACCGACGCAAAGCAACTTTAAAAAGATTTCTGCACCGATAAGTGCATCGATTTCTCCAGGCAAATGAAAGCCTGGATCAGCAAGATGGATATTAGCTGGAATTTTTAAATCAACCCTGTTAATTTGTTCGCTCGGCGCATGATTATTTATTTCCGGTGTTATTAAAAAAGATAGATTCGCAGAATATTGGTTTAAACGAGATTGAACGGTCGTTCGCGTAATTTTTCCTACACTGGAACTCATTTTATTCACTCCGCCGTGAGGTATATTGACCTCATATTGTTTCAGACCTAGCTTCGTTGCCATTTTTTTAGTTAAAAAATTAACCTGTGACCCGTTATCAAGCAAAGTCCTGCATGCATGAGGATTTCCTTTTCGGTCTAAAACGTGTATGATCGCTGTCGATAATAACACTTGTGATGGATCGGTGCTGTGTAAATTAGCAAAATTAACCTGCGCTGGTTTTTGTGCGTTATGATCTTAATGCAAGAGGGTGTGATGTTTTTTATTGCAAGTTTTACACGCACTAGCGTTACATTCGGCTGCAGAGTGATTAGACCGGAGACAGTTGTAGCAAAGATTTAGATTTTTTACGATACTTAGCCGTTCGGTTAGATACGCTTGTACTAACTTTTCGCAATTTTGTGTAAAGTGCGAGTTTTTGCACACATGACAAAAGGCTCTCGTTTGGATAGAATAAGCTGAAAATGGTCGATTTGTATTTGATTCTGATTGACTTGGACCGTGATTTCCACTGCGCTTATAATAGTCGTTACGCGATACGTTCTTTTCTGATTTATCATCTTTCGGTACGGATTTATTCGATTCTAATACCTTTTCCCGACAATGCAGAAACTCTAGTAGATCTTCCATTTTCGGAGAGTTATTTCCCTGAGAATACTCTTTCCATTTTAACCGCGTTTGGGGATCTAGTTTTGACGTTATCGCGTAGATTGGAAAGGCTTCCAGGAAAGGTTTGTTTAGTGCTTCTAATGCTCGTTAGTGTTTAGTCACGTTGTTTAGAAGATCTCCGACAGAAGTAGCGGAAGCGCTGTGACAATTCCATAATTCAAAAAATGATTTTATACGATTGTTTATAACCGCGGTAGGATCGTCGTAATATTTTTCAAGTATTTTCCAAGCTACCTGGTAATTCGCGTCCGTAGTTTCAAGTAACTCGATTTTATCAGCTGCCTTCCCCGTTAGGCATGAGCGCAGATAGATTAATCTTTGAGAATCTGTGAATCGTTTATCATTATGGACCGATGATTTAAATGTATCGCTAAAACCTGGCCATTTTTCGTAAGAGCCACTGAAAGTCGTTAAATTTAATGCCGATAATTTGAGATTGATAGAATTATTGTTCACTGAAGTGGATGAAACTGGAGCGTCCGTCAAGGAGCTTGAACTACTCGAATTACTAAAATCATGAGAAGATGATGGGATTTGCGGTTCCTTTTCGTTAATTAACCGCTGTGCCTTTGCACATGCGGCGGAGAGCCTGTCTTCGAAATCGCCTCAGTCTGCATATTCGTCATCTAGTGTTTCATCAGATACTAAACACTCAATTTCGGTTTGTTTTTCTTCAAAATTCTGCTTTAGCGCTGCCGTTTCCGCGAGTTTTCCTTTTAATTCGATTAGATCTATTTGATCCGAAGGTTTAGTTAGAAAGGTTTCAAATCGCGTAAGCTATGATTTTAAAGTACCTCGAAGCCTGTTTAGATTTTTTATTTGAGCTGAATTCGCCATATTAATTTGCGCAACTGAGACAAGGTACGTAGAATGGGAATGGAAAAATATGCGATCACGTTATGATAAATGACTCAAAAAACAAGCATGCGTGACTTGCCCTTTTGTAGCACTGGCGAAGGACACACAATACACATTTTGAATTGAAATTAGTGAAAAATACTAATGAAAGGAAAATTAACAATGAAAAAACACTTTTCATCAATTCACACACTAATGCACTCACACACTAACACTCTACACGTTGATCGATGACGGCCATGTGATTGAAGATGATTTGAAGACTGCTACTCCGGTTCAATTCATGATTATTGAACCCAATGTTGATCTCGTTGCGATACACGTTCTCGTTGAAATACTCGTTCTCGCTGGAATACTCGTTCTCGTTGAAATACTCGTTCTCGTTGAAATACACGTTCTCGTTAGAATACTCGTTCTCGTTGAAATATTCGTTCTCGTTGAAATACTTGTTCTCGTTGTAATATTCGTTCTCGATAACATATTTGTTCACGTTCTCGTTAAGATGTTCTTTCTCGTTGAAATACTCGTTCTCGATAAGATATTTTTTCACGTTCTCGTTATGATGTTCGTTCTCGTTAAAGTACTCATTCTCGTTCTGAAGATTTCCTACACGTTTGAATCTTCGTTCCTCAGGTCTCAGTTGTAGATAAGTTTTCGTTCACGTTTTCGTTATTAGATTTCAATAGCCACGTCAGGCGTGTTGACTAGTTGCTGGATGTGAATTATTAGTTGTATTCACTATCCGGTTACGAAGGACCAAAAATGTTGAGCACTTGGTTTGAGCTTTTATTCATAACGATGAGTGTGGTGTAAAATAAATGAGATTAGTTCACGCGTTTTCGATTTGAATATAATGTCTTTAATCTGAGAGAGGAGCGTAAGAAGTTTACAGTGTCAAGGATCAAATTGTAATGGTCGTAGGTCAGTAACAGATAGAGTCGAGAGTAGGAGGAAGATTCACAAATTTGAGGGTGGGGGCGGAAACCCAGTGTCCGAAGGCGTGTTCAGATTTGATGGTTCTGAAAAGGGGCGAGAATTCTCGAAGATGATTTTACAGAATATTGTAGAGTTATATACTTTAGAGACGTTGAGGTTGACCTAAATGAGGCGAGCCTGAAGGGCCTAAAGTGAAAGCGGACGTACCTCTCATTGTGGAGGGATTAGGACTCGGTCCTCGATATTTTCGAAATTTTCATCTGGAGAGCAATAACGGGCAATAATCGTAAATGCAAAATGCTAGAGTTTGAGTGTAGTAAATATTATCCTAAAGCCTAAAGGACTCGACGAAATCACGTTTTAAAACAGATGCGGAAAATTCATAAATCTGAAAATTGCGCAGCAAAAGTTACAATTATAATTGTATTTATTTATAATTTTTTCTATCTAAAAGACCACACTGTCCAGTTTCGTTAATGTTAATTTCAACTTTTAATTGTGTTGAATAAGTCATTAAACATTTTTCACTTCAAACGTTTCAATTTTTGAAGTGTACAATTTTTAATGACGTAGCTACGTGTACAGAAATTTCGGTAAGAATAGCTGGATTTTTTTCTGTATGAATTTCAGGACGAAGGGGCTTTATGCACCGAAATTTGTGTACGAATATCTGGATATTTTCGGTACATGTAGTAGATTATAGACACTTCTAATTTTTAAAGGTTTATTTTCAATCTGTCACATTTTAGTTGCCCCAAATTTAAACTTTTGGAATTAAAAAAAAACGTTGAACCTCTCTTTGAAAGCGTTACACCAAAAAAAAAATTTCTTCTCTTTGTCAATAAGAAATTCATTAATATGTTCAGTTTTGCAATGCATATTATTCTGCTTTAAATTTTCTTCCTGTGTCGTTCAAAGGGGTGTACAACAACTTGAAGCCTTTAAGTCTTTCTTACAATTATTTATTAAATATGATTGACCAATTATTAGCTTAATGTATATTTAATTATAGCGATCAGATAACCAATTTTTGCAACGATTTCAATTTAAGTTGAATTCAAAATTTTAAACTAATATAACAGAGAATTTAATGTGCGTCTAAGGATATTGAATGTTCATGGCGGACAGTGCAGTTTTCAAAATTGAAAAACTCAGGGGTGACAACTATCAAGTGTGGAAATACAAATTAGAGTTGTTGTTAATTAAAGAAGGTGTTTGGGAAAACGTCCGCGAAGAAGTACACAGAGCACCAACCGATAAATGGAAGAAGGATGACGAGAAAGCCCGCGCTACGTTTGTTCTAGCCGTTGAAGACAAGCAGCTCATCTATCTACATACGGAAAGCGAAAACAGCTGGTGAGGCTTCGAAATCTTTAAATAAGCATCACGAAAAATCAACGCTGACAAATAAGGTATTTTTGCTAAAAAGAATGTGTAGCCTAAAGTTAGAAGAAAGCGGTAATATGCAAGAACATGTGGATACAATTTTAAAATTTAGTGTACAAATTGGCAGCGCCCGGCGAGACATTAAAGGTCAATTCAGTCGTTGCTATGCTCCTTTTAAGTTTACCAGATTTATACGGTACTTTGGTAACAGCATTAGAATCAAGATCTGAAGAGGATCTCAATTTAGAGTTCGTGAAAGGTAAACTCATAGATGAGTATGAAAGGCATCGACATTCCAGTATAGTTAACTCATCAAGCGAATCAGCCACGAAAGTTTCAAGTAGCAAAAATAATTCAGGACAGCAAAGTAAATGCTATTTTTGTCAGAAGTCTGGTCAACAGAAGAAGGACTGCACAAAATATCGAAAGTGGAAGCCAAAAAGGAAAAGGATAGTTAAGGTTCAGGCTCCGATAATAAAGCGAACGTCTGTTTCTTGGCCAATGGAGGAAAACGTGAAATTTTCGGGGAATGGTACGTAGATTCAGGGGCTTCGAGCCACATGGCGATCGGCCGTAAATTTTTCCACAATTTTAAGTAGCTAAATACAACCTACAACCTAAATGAAGACGGAACTCAGGTCAATGTAACGCTAAAGGATGTGCTCTACGTTCTGTCCTTCGGAAATAACTTAATTTTTGTACGGAAGATTACTAAGAATGGCCATCAGGTATTATTTTCGGGTGCCAACTGCAAAATACTCTCTGGAGGAAGGACAATAGCAGTAGCAGCAGGTTGCGGGGACAACCTATACAAGTTGGTGGCAGAAGAAGCAGCATGTTTGACAACAGCTGAAGATCGGCATATAGAAGATTGCCAGCATGAATGGCACAGAAAATTCGGACATCGAGACATTAAAGCAATTAAGGAACTCGCAAACAAAGAGCTTGCATCAGGTATAAGGATTACGGACTGCGGAATGAGACTTAGGTGGGAATGCTGTGTTCAAGAAAAATTAGCTCGTGAACCATTTCCAAAAGTATCTGAAAGTAGGACAACGGAAACGCTGAACTTGTTACATACAGACCTTTGTGGCCCCATGAGGACAATCACCCCAGATAACAAAAGGTATATCCTTTCAATTATTGACGATTATAGTCGATATTCTGTCGTTCATTTGATGCAGCATAAAGGTGAAGCTGCAGGTTTAATTAAGCAATTTGTAGAGTTTGTGAAAACACAATTTAAAAAGAAACGTAAGATAATTCGTTCAGATCAAGGAAGGGAATATGTGAATGGTGATCTGCAGAATTATTTAAGGAAGGAAGGGATTCGCATGCAGTGTACAATTGCTTACTTGCCCTAGCAGAACGGTGTAGCAGAACGAAAGAACAGGTCCAGATCATCGACGCTGGAATGGATAAAAAGTATTGGGGAGAAGCTAGAAATACAGTGAATTATTTGCAGAACAGAATTCCTACAAAATGCCGAATGAAGACACCGTACGAGTAATGGCATTCAAAGAAACCGAATGTCGAGAACTTACACGTTTTCGGATGCAAAGTTCTCTTACACATCCCAAAGGAGCAACGAGGTGAACTGAACAAGAAAGCTCAGGAATTAGCCTTCGTTGGATATTCAGAAACTTGTAAAGGACTTCGATTTCTGAATAAAAGTACAAATGAGATTACAATCGGTCGAGACGTATTTTTCAATGATGCACAGGTATCAGAAAATAAAGATACAAAGAAAAATATCGCTAAAGATAAAAGGGTTACTGAAGTAATCATTCAAGCACCATCTGAAGCATCTGGAAAAACGAAAGAAGCAGAACACGGAAATCAGGGCATCGAGGGAATTTTTCATCAAGAAAAAGAATTTGAAGATACCTCGAATTTGGGAGTACCCCCCTCTAGGTTCATGACAGGTATAGCTACAGAAACAGATAGAGAACCGACCAATTTTCAGGAAGCAATGACGTCATCGAGCAGTTCTGAATGGAAAGCAGCAGCGGAAGAGGAGATGGAGTCATTAAAGAAAAAACGGAACCTGGAATTTAATTGAACCACCAGCAAATGCAAAGATAATTGGTTGCAAATGGGTTTTCAAGTTCAAAACAAATGCCGAAGGGGTTGTAACCAAACACAAGGCGAGGTTGGTTGCTCAAGGCTTCTCGCAGAAGTATGGAGTCGACTACGACGAAGTCTTTGCTCCTATCGTGAGAGCAAGTACATTCAAGACACTTCTAACCATCGCAGGCAAAGAAAAATATAAAGTGTATCATTATGACGTTAAAACCGCACTTGTAAATGGAGAGTTAAAGGAAGCTGTTTCAATGAAACAACCAGCAGGTTTTGAAGTCAAAGGTAAAGAGAATTTTGTGTGCAAGTTATGTAAATCAATTTATGGTTTAAAGCAGGCAGCAAAAGCTTGGTACGAAAAATTAAATGCAGTTTTACAGAAACTTGGTTTTACACAAGGTTGTATGTCAAAGAAACTTGCTTGCATGTCAAAGAAACTCGAAAAGGTAAAATCTATTCAATTAGTTATGTCGAAGATTTGATTATTGCTAGCAAAGATGAAGGTGAGATTATCCAAATCGGAAAGCACTTAGGAAAAAGTTTTCAGTTAACCAACTCAGGAAAACTAATACACTATCTTTGAATCCAAATCGATCAGGATAAAGATGGCATTTTCAGCATAAACCAGGTACAGTACATAGAAAAAATGTTGAAGTTAACTGGATTGCAGGACGCAAAACCATCAAAAGTTCTATTAGATGCTGGATACGTGAATGCAAGAGAATTGCAAGATATTTAAGGGGAACGAAGGAATTAAAGCTCAAACTTGGAGACGTAGATAGTGAAGATAAGGAATCACTAGTTGGCTACGTGCATGCAGATTGGGCTCAAAATCGAGAAGATAGAAGATCAAACACTGGATTTTTATTCAAGTTCATTGGGGCAACAATAAGCTGGACTTGCAAAAAGCAAGACTTCGTGGCACTCTCTTCGATAGAGGCGGAGTAAATCGCGCTTGCAGAAGCCACACAAGAAGGAACCTGGATTCCACAACTTTTATAAGATTTTCAACAAGGTAAACAAAGTGCAACCAAAATTTTTGAGGATAATCAAGGTTGTTTAAAGTCGATAAAAACAGAAAATTCAGTAATAGAACAAAACATATATCTACTAAATTTCATTATGTTAGAGATATAAAGATCAGGGAAAAGTGTTTTTTGAATATTGCCCAACAGAATCTGTGTTAGCGGACATGTTAACAAAATCTTTAAATAATATAAAGTTATCAGCTTTTTGAAAACAGTGTGGTTTAATAAAAAAAACGTTAAGAGTGCATCGTTTTTTTAAAGGACATTAGAGGTTCATCGTTAAGGAAGGGTGTTGGAAGTGCAACGGTGAATACTCTTGTACTAGAATTAGAATATAGTTTTCTCTAAATAAGAAATAATAAAGACATTTAGGTAAAAAGAACGCAAAGGGTCTTGAGGGAGTTTTGTCAAGAAGGTCAAAATCCAGTCAGTCTAAGCGCGACCATTGACGCGTAAGGTTCAGTTCACTTAAAGTAAATAATTTATGAACTATCTTTTTCTTTCATATAACATTATTACTTGAATATATGTATATCATTTATCCCAGTTATAGTGTTTTATTTATCTGTGTGTTCAAATCCTCTTCACATACGTTTTTCGACTTATTTAGTGCTTGATTTTAATATTCTGTAATCTGCAAACTGTTAAAAATTTAGAACACTACTCACATAAATTATAAGATGTAAAGTTAGATCTATGCATATTTTATAGCTATCCCAGCTGTAAGCTATAGTCAAAAAATAAAAAAAACATCGAAATATACCTATAATTAAGTATATATAATTATTTGCGAGTTTACAGGTGGGCTATAGTTATTGATTAAGATAAGGAGTGTCAAAATAGCTTAAATATAAAAAATCTTTATTTTCCAAGATACAAAAGACCGATTTTATACATGAAATCGGGCAGTCTGGTCCTGGTGATGTTACGGAATTGTTTGAGGCTCAAATCTATTGTTTCCCAAGGCACATTATAAGACACGTATTGTTTGTTTTTCACACAAAAATTTTTTTTTCATCAAACTTAATTTTTTTTGTTTGAAAAGTCTACAATTATAGTTTGGACTTAGAATTCACCTATTTTATTTGAAAATTCTATACTGCTCGTTGGAAAATTTTATTATTTTGATGAAAATTCGACTATATTGAAAATTCAAATTCTTCTTTTCGAATTAAAAAAGTCGAATGTTTTTTATAACCTCTGACTTAGTAGCTAAGAAACACAACTCTTTTGTTGAAAGTGCAACATCACTTGACTTTAAGTCTTAGGAATATGGTAACTTCATTAATGTTATTTAAAAGAATTGATTTCTCAATTTGTTTTTACTTTCTCATCATTTGACAATTAGAAAGTATTAGAATCGCCCGAAATTTCAGACGTCAGTTTTGCAACGGATTTCCACGTTTTGATACCCTTGAAGCCACAAATCATGTTTTGGCGATGGTGTCTGCCTGTGCGTATGTCTGTCTGTCTATCTGCCGGCCTGCCTGCCGATCTGTATTCGTAAGCACGTTAACTTTCGATAAAAAGAACGTATCAAACCGTTCTTTGGCACACTTTTTTTGGGTCCGAAAAGAAAGAACAAATTCTTTAACCAGCATTCCTTGACCGACGGTTATGGTTTTAACCAGCGAAAATTCTGTGCCAAAATCGAAAATTCTCATTTTAAGCCAAACGACGACAGATACGTAAAAAAGTTTGGAGGAATAATTATAGCTTTTTAAAAGACATATAATTTTTTTCTCGACCATTTTTAAATAAGACTTGATATTTTAGATACGAAAAACAGTTCCACTGGGGAATTGCAGCTTTTAAAAAGTCCTTCAAAATTTTTTAGGCCATTTTTGGATATAACTTGTCATTTTGGTTTTATGTAGCGAAAATACCATGCGGAAAATAAAAAATTCGATTTTTGAGTCAAACGACGGGAAATATGGGGGAAAGTTTTTGAAGGAATTTCAGCTTTTAAAAATGCCTACATACTTTCTTTGAACTATTTTTCGACAGAACTTTTCGTTTTTAATTTATTTATAGAAATTGATATGCAAAAATCGAAAATTCCATTATTACGCCAAAAGACGCGAGATGCATGAAAAGTCTAGATATAGGGGGAGTATGTGTTTTATTCATCAAAAACGCTATGAAAAAATTATTATTTTTAGCATAACATCGCGAGATAGGGAAGGTAGTCTGAAGAAAGTGTTCTTGCTTTTTATTGGAGGTGGCTCAGAAAATAAATATACATTAAAAAATTTCTGTTGAAAATCGAGCGCGAAGCCCGAACGTCACGATGGGAATGTGTACCTTAAAGCCTACAGCGCTTTAGGCAATTTAATCTTCAACTATACTCAATTGCGTAGAAAATTCAGAGTATGCAGATGCATACAAAAACTGCAATATATTATATAAAAGAGATGTTTTTGCTTAAGTTTTATTTAAGCATATATTTCGAGCGCAAAGCACGAGATCCAACATTCGGGTATCCTAGGCGCGCTCAAACTTGCGAGCGAAGCGCGCGGGTAGAATGTGCCGTAAAGTTATTTGGGAAAAATGTAATTTTTTACCGGGATTTTATTTTTTCCAAGATATTCGATATATTTGAATCTCCTTGCATTCATTTTAAAGATGAATGTCCTCACTGTATTAGAAAATGACCAGCAATAGCAAAGCAAACATTATTTGAATAAAAAAGTGAAAGCACAAATATTTTCGCGGAGCCCAGATACTTAGTTTTAATTATAATATATTTTATATAAATTTAATAATATTTTTTATTGAAATAGTTTAGTTTAGGCCTCGCGTCTTTTACTTTAAAAATTAAAAACTTTTTCATAACGAAAACTGATGTTCCAACTTACAATTTTTTATAATGGAAATCTTTACAAACAACTGATTGAACATTTAAAAAAAATTTAATTAAAAAAATCAAAATTTCCATTGAATATTTTCCGCACATATCTCAAATATCATAACTACACGGAAAAAATTTTGTTACACCAGACGTACCTATAGGCACAACAGCCGCGCCGTACAGCCGTTGTTAATGTTTTCGGGAATAGTGCAAAGATATTTGACTAGTGTCATGCGAGTCGTGAGTGCACGTGCGTTGACTAATGCTTGTTCTAATGTATATTTAAAACTATAAAACTTTGGACATTTCAGCTTACAATTCTTTAGATAAGCATTACTTATAAAAATCATAAAATTTTTATCATATGTGAAATTATTCTGACATTACTCAATTTCTGTTTAAGATGTTGAGTTAATTTTCGATGATTTGCACTAATTTTTGCCGACGAATATTATAAATTTTTATTAGTGAAAAAAGAATTTCACACCGTCGACAACCCTTTAAAATTTAACAAATTATTACATTTCTATTTTTTTAAATAAAAAATTCTTTAATTTCAATATTTTGGAAGAACCAAATGAAAACGCTTCAAAATTTGAAACCACTGGAGTAAATTAACAGTTACAAATTTATGGAAATGTTTTAAGTATGGAAGTGTAAACGTGTAAAGTCTTGTAATACGTATAACATGAAATGCCTAAGCTTATAAATTTGGAATCCTTGATTGAAAAGAAAAAAAATTTACTTCGCTTCAAATTTTCATCGATGCAACTGATGGTGTCGTTCACATAACCTCATTTATGTCAAGAAAATATATATTCTTTTACCTTTCCGATGAAGATTTAAAGATAAAAACTTTGAAAAATGCAGAGACTCAGAGATGCATAAGTCCTTTAAAACACAAAAACACTGCACTAAAGACAACGCTTTTATACCAAAAACAACAAATAGAAGCACGAAATTACGAAAACGCCAAAATTACAATTTTGACAGCAGATTTTCACCGTACAACTGCTGCCTCAGTTTCGGGATAGCAGCCGTCCCATCCTTGAGGGACAACGGTTGCCTCTTATTTTCACGCAACTCCTCGCCATAAATCGGCGTAGCTGTTGCCCCAAGCCTATAGTACAGCTGCTTTACTATAGGAAGTGCGTCTAGTACACCAACATTTTTTCCGTGTAGTTCGTACTAGATTCTGGAATCGAGTACGAACCTCCAATATCCATCCTACAGTACAGTCCGTATACCTGGTTATACCCAATAAATTTTGGGAATTTCCTCCTTTTCTGGTCTATTACTCTATTGAGTCTATTGTAAGAAAACTCGAAGAGTAGAATGAGTGGCCAGGTAGGAGTGAGCCGAAAATAGCGAAAATAAGAATTGCATATTCCAGTTATTCCAGTTATTATGCAACTTCAAAATACATCGAAAAAGAATCTAGAAAAGTTTGAAGACTTTTTTTATTTTACAGGATTTTACAGAATATTAGGGAAAATTTGACCTTTGAAATTTTGGAGGGATTTAAAAAATATTGCATACATTTTCGGAAATCTTTTCAAGATTAAAAATATTTTTAATATCTCAAAAACTTTAAATATTGGAAGTGTTAACGTCTACTGAAATTTCGCACAAAAAAAATCCGGCTATTTGTACCGGAATTTCTATACACGTAGCCACGGCCTTTAAAATTCTCAAACATCTTTTGAAATTATATTAGTTTATCCTAACAATTTTTTAAATTCTGAAAAATTGCCTTCAAATCTTCCAGATTTTTCATGACAATTTGAGGAATGCTTTAAAATGTTAAAAAACTATTCTTAATATTCTCTTAAAATTCATTTCTCAAAATGAAAAATTATTTGAAATTTTCCTAGGAATGTAAAGAAAATTTGTTCATTCTCTTGAAACCTTTCAAAACTTTTGTAAAGCTTATTTTTTTCAAAACCTTCAAAACTCTAAGCTCAGCAACAATTTCTTGAAATCCGTACAAGTCTTAACATCTTTTTTTAATGATTTAAAAACTTCTGAATGTCTCTTAAACTTAATCCAAGTTTTTTTTTTTAATTTTTGCTTCAAAATTTTGGAAAATCATTTGAAATGTTTTGAAATATTTTTTAGTTTTCTTTTAGATTTCATTTCTCAAAATAAAAAATAATTTCAAATTTCCGCATTAACCGTAAGAACAGATTTGCGTTCTCTTAAAACCCTTTAAAATTCTAAGAAAGGTTGTAATTTTTTTCTAAACCTTAAAAAATTTACATTTTTAAAAACATTGTTGCAATGTTCTTAAACTTTTAATTATTTTCAAATCTTTTAAAAACCTTGAAACCTTATCTTTTAAAATGATTCGAATTTTTCCAACATTTTTTTTCTATCTGCATAATTAAAATAATTACATTACAATCTTCAGGATTCTTTTTGGATAATATACATGACTTGAAATCTTCTTGATGTTCTCTTCAAATGAATTTCTCATTAAAAAATTTATTTTTAATTTGTTCATAAATCTTAAGAGTACTATTTTTATGTACATGAATTTCCAACCAAATGGTTGCATTTGTACCTAAAGAAGAGAAATTTTCAACCTAAAGTGATTAGTTACATTTTTAGTTAAAAAATCATTCTCAATAATATAGTTAAATCTTTGAATAATAAAATAAATGTTTAACAACTTAGTTCAACTTTCAACCAAAAAAGATGTATTCTCAATGAGAACTGTAATAGGCAAATTTTCAACTACAAACGGTCAGTTTTCAACTAAAAATAGAATAGATAACTTTACAGTTGAAAAAATTAATTAAAAATTCAGTAAAGATTGGTCGTTTAAACAATTAATGAATATAAAAAATGAAAATTATATTTCTGACAATCACTAGTTGTTTTTGGAAAATTATTCCACCTCAGAAAGAATTTTCAAATTATGTCGTAACATTTTTGCAATTTAAAGCTTGAAGCAACCAAAAATTAATAATTTGAGTTCGATAGTGTTTGAAATTAAAAATTTCGAATTGGACTTAAAAATTGTGAAAATTTGCAATCACTAGTTATGCTATTTAACAGAAAAGAAAGGAAATTCACATCGGAAATGCATTATCTAAACAAGTGAAGGTTTCTTAAATGATAAAGCTGACTTCGTGAAGAATTGAGATTTTTGGATTAGTGGCACTTTAGGGGCACCGTGTGGGCGTGTTAGGGGTGACAACCTCATATGTGACCGTCCACGAAGAAAGGGACCTAATGCGTCAAAGCTGAATTTTACAGGACGGGCGATCGTAGCAGAGTCCGCAAGCCAGCATTTGAGTAGTGGGGATGGGTCTACGGAGTACGGACACGTCGAGTACAGCTGTAGTGGTAAGGGGTGGGACTGGTTTTCCGAGGCCTCTCGTTCGATCTCCGCGTACGCTTATAATGCCTATGTTTGAAGCTTAATAACAAGAAAAATAATTCACTTAAAAAATTTCTGATTAATGGAAATGAAAGAGTAACTCAGAAACTATCGATTGGCGTAAGAAATTAAAAATCGATTTTCTCCGCATTAGCTCCATTTCTTCGTGGACGGTCACATATGATTGATCTACATCTAATTTTTGTTAGAAAGTCCTATACAAGTCCTCGAACTTTCCAGCCACCTTTTCCAATTATTGCTGAAATTTCTCCAAAAACTTTTCCCTGTATTTGGCGCCGATTGGCTCGAAATTCGAATTTTCGATCACTTGCATAGTATTTTCGATAAGTAAAACAAAAATTACAAGTCCTGTCAAAAAATGATTAACAGAAATTTGGTACGACTTGTTAAAAGCTATAATTTCTCTTTGAGACTTTTCCCCGCATGCTGCATAGTATTTCCAATAAATAAAACCAAAGTGACAAATTGTATAAAAAAAAAAGTTGAAGAAATGTTTAAGGACTTTTTAAAAGCAGCAATTCACCCATTCAACTTTTTTGTGTATCTCACGTGGTTTAGCCGAAAATTTGAATTGTCTATTTTTTAAATAGTATTTTCGATCAATAAAACTGAAATAAAAAATCCTAACAAAAAATGCTAAGAAGAAATTTTGTTGGATTTTTTGCATAGCGTTTTTGATAAACAAAACCAAAACAACAAGTCTTCTCATAAAATGATCGAGGGAAAATTTTTTGATGTTTTAGAAAGCTTTAATTCTTCTTTTAAACTTCCTTCACATATCTGTCGTTGGTTAACCAACTCGCTTTTTCTTTTAGGATACATACATACAAACAAACATACATACAGAGAGACCAACAGACGGACGGACAGACGCCATCGCCAAAACCTGATTTTCGGCTTCAGGGGGTCTCGAAACGTGGAGATCCGTTCAAAAACTGAGGTGTGAAATTTCGGCATATTATAGTACTTTCTCAATCATAAATGATGAAAATGTAAAAATGAATACATATTTCCCTGAGTGAAGACTTATTTTATGCATTAAAACTGTTATTTTATTTTAAAATTCTAATTAAGGATTTTCATTTTTAATCTATAAATTATTCCAATCAGAATGTTTTCTATGTCAAATTATTACTTCCAATTTAAAATAAAATTTCATAATTTTGAAGGTTTTTATTAAAAATCATTTAACATTGAAGGTTTTTAATTAGAATTTGAATAATCTTTATCGGTTAAATTTGTTTTAATTCAACTTCGCAAGCATTCTTCATTTAAAAGGTTAATTTAATAAATTCGAAAATTATATGAGTTTTATCGTTGCGAATTAATAGCAATGCTTTTTTTATAATCTTGCAGCCTTGAAAGTTATACATTTGAAAAGAAAAAAACAGTTTTGAATGGAAGTAAAAATTCAGGACAAGTTTCTGGGGTTATTTTTTACATAGAATTGATTGGTGCAGTATACTTCTAACCTAGGATCAATATTGATTAATTTATAACAAATTATTCAATAAAAAATTGCTGTAAGAAAATAAAAATGTAATATATGTTTCTTTATTTATTTTGAAGAAACATTTATATTATTTTTACTGAAAACACAGGAATGTGAAATATAAATCGGAAAACTAAATATTTACTTAATTACAACGGCCATACCACGCTGAAAAAAACCAGTTCTCGGTTGATCACTGAAGTTAAGTAGTGTTGGGCGCGGTTAGTACCTGGACGGGTGACCGTTTCGGGAATACTGCATTGCTGTTGGCTCGTCGTGGGTGTGGTGAGCCCACACTTGTAGTTATTTACTACAAGAAATTATCCACTTAGAAACACTACCCGAATCGGGTAGTGTCACGCCTACCCCGAAAGGGAAATGGCTTAATGGTATACATACAAAATTGGCATTAACATTAATTCATGTGGCAAACAATTGATATTGTCACTAATTTTTTTTCTGTACAAATAAAATTAAGATTAGAATTGCAAAAGTATTATCATTTTATATTAATGTGTTATTTTGTAAATCATGTCAGAATCCCTGCTTCTACTTTACCGATGTTTTGAGAAAACAGGGAGAAGCTGCGAAGAGCCAAGGATAATAGATTTAAAATCATTACTCTTAGAGCCGCATAGCAACGATTTTACCTGTAGAAAAAGAGTGGAGGAAGGTAGTACGAAGAGGGCAGTAGCTACCCACCGCACGAAAGTGTATCTAGGTGTATAATATCTTTGTTACTACTTCTAATTCTGAAGAGTGGGACGATGTTCTTGGGAGTTAAGGCGTAGGCTTTGGACCCACTCCGTCGGCTTGAGGGTTCGATTCCCGCCTCCCACTCTGGAAGAGCCTCGGCGGCCCATGCGGTGAACACTAGCCTAGCAAGGGAGTTGTTCATCTCCGGAGAGTCGTGGGACCAGCACCTCTAAAGAAAAAGGTTCTCTAAGTACTTAAAGCTGTTGCTCTTGGTGGTTCAAAACCCACCTTAAACTGTAGGCCCCCTTCCCACCACCAAGTAAGTATATGGGGAGTGTGTAAAGGAATAGGGAAGAGATACAAGAAAAATGTAAACCCTTAGGAACACATTAGAAGCTTCCATTCCAAACTTATAATTTTAATTAAGTCTGACAATTCTTCTCTAAATAATCCTGAGCTGGCAAAATTACTTTTGCTACAAGTGCAAACTTTAAACAACATCAAGTACGTGAAAGCACCTTGATCCTTGTTTTGAAGAAAAAATCCATAGTTGAAAAAAAATCTTATTTAGATTGAAAGGTCGATATCCCTCCCAAAGTACATGCAGTCTTCTCTTACGCACTGGACTACTGCGAAGAAACTCGGGCGATAGCGTCTCTTCACTCCGATTTTAAAGTAGTCCAGGCACGGATCCAGGGGGGGGGGGCACAGCGCCCCACTCCAAAAAACCCAAAATTGAATTTTTTAAATAAAGTAACTGAAGTTTACTATATACGATACTGGAAAGTGAATTTCTTCCTTGTATACGGTTCTAGAAAAGACATCAATTCTCAGCGTCTACCTAAGGATACTCTGGTAACGTATATCAATGTTACAATGTACTCCCAACACTGGCACTGTCACTCTTGCGTCGTATCGCCATGCGGAAAGAGAGGCTGACTGCCAATGTAGAGTCCCAACTACAGTCAAACCTCGTTTATCGGGACGCCCTCGAAATGTAAACACCTCAATTATCGGGATTCGGAGGGGTCTCCCACTACTACCCCCAGCCTAAAGACGGGTTGCCATGACACCTTGCTGTGTTGTTATTTACGGGTTATGTCAGGTTTGATCGCAAATGATCAAAAAGAATTTTAAATTCCCGCTACTCCCACCACGCTCTCACCTTACCCCACTTCAAGTGCTTATGTATAAGGAGCGGTGGTTGGAAGGGGAACAATATGTCCCGATAAACGAGGTTACAAGATCCCGATAAGTGAAGATCACGATAAATGAGTGTCCCGATAAACGAGGTTTGACTGTATGTCATTCTCGCAGCCAATCAGGGTCTCGAATTCTCTTATGGATGCAACAGACATAAATTTATTGTGGATAACCATTTAAGGTGAACAAGGACGAGCCGTTCACGCCACAATCCTATTTTGGCTCCCGAAGCATGCGCAGCCTGCACCTCTAGTAGGTGACTGCGCACGACTATGTTTGAAATTTGAATGACTGCAAATTTTGTTCAAAGAGTTCTCATAGAAATAATATTAATACACGTAATGATCCTAATGTTAGTAATACGAGTAGTTAAATCGACTGAAGATTATGTTCAAGAATAAAATCAAGATAATATTATATATGATAATCGCAATACATAACAATTTTATTTGTTGAAATCGATCCAACATTTCTAGATTTACATCACACATAGGAATCGTCGAATTCACTATGCATATTAATTTTCATATGTATCTTTACATCATTCATAGGAATAATTTATTCATTTTTCATTAAGAATATTGTAAGTTTTTCATCATCGGACATTCGTCTGGAAATTGATTAGGAAGAGTTGAAACTCACACAATGAGTTTCACTAATGCTTGTGCTCGTGAATTTAACGGAGATGTTAATAATAATTGCCATAACAACATCCACCACGAGACAAATATGGAAGAGCAGCAGAAGCTAGTGGAAATGCATACAACACCAATCATAGTCAACGAGAATCAGAGAATGCTGAGTCAAGCCGAACTTATTTTGGGTCTGAGCAACAACAAAAAATAATTATCTGGATCGAGAAAAAATAGAAAAAAATGGCCGAATTGATAGCTCTCATGAATGATAATGGAGCAAAAATTAATTTGAAACCTGTTGAAAGTGTTAACTCTCAACAGAAAGTTGAACCACAAATCCGCCTCTATTCCGCTAAGAAGAAGAAAAGTTGTCGCGACACAACTATTCCAAAACCTTCCGTGAAGGAAGTTAATGCTATCATATGTGGGATTGATAATGTCAATAGTGAGAGCATTAATATACATAGTACATTCGACCATTCCTATCAATGATGTAAATCACATTTAATGTACCTAAACTTCTTCTGAATGTAGATGCATGTTGGTTCCCGAAGCGCGCGCAGCCTGCGCCTCTGGTAGGTGACTGCGCGCGACTATGTTTGAAATTTGAATGCCTGCAAATTTTGTTCAAAGAATTCTCATAGAAATAATATTAATACACGCCATGATCCTAATATCAGTAATGCGAGTAGTTGAAATGACTGAAGATTATGTTGAATTCAACATACATGGAAATCGTCGAGTGAACTATGTATATCAATTCTCATTGTCAAGCCACATATCTACATATCTACATTCAGAAGATTAGGTACATTAAATGTGATTTACATCATTGACAGACATGGTCGAATGTACTATGTATATTAATGCTCTCACTATTGTTAATATCAAGCCCAGATATGATAGCATTAACTTCGTTCACGGAAGTTTTTGAAGTAGTAGTGTCGCGACAACTTTTCTTCCTCTTAGTGGAACAGAAGCGGATTTGTGGTTCAACTTTGTGTTAAGAGTTAACACTTTCAACAGGTTTCAAATTTATTTTTGCTCCACTATCATTCATGAGAGCTATCGATTCGGCCATTTTGTTCTCTATTTTTTCTCGATCTTGATCATTATATTTTTTGTTACTCAGACCCAAAATAAGTTCGGCTTGACTCAGCATTCTCTAATTCTCCTTGATTTTCATTGGTGTTGTGTGCATTTCCATGAGCTTCTGCTGCTCTTCTATATTTGTCTCGTAGTGGATGTTGTTGTGGCAATTATTAATAAAATCTCCGTTAAATTCACGAGTAAAAGCATTAGTGAAACTCATTGTGTGAGTTTCGACTCTTCCTAATCGGTCGCCAGACGACTCTCCGATGATGAAAAACTTACAATATTCTCAATGAAAATGAATAAATTATTCAACTGTATCCTATGAATGATGTAAATGTACATATGAAAATTCATATGCATAGTGAATTTGAAAATTTCCTATGTGTGATGTAAATGTAGAAATGTTGGATTGATATTAACAAATAAAATTGTTATGTATTGCCATTATCATGAGTAATAATATTATCTTTATTTTATTCTTGAACATAATCTTCAGCCATTTCAACTACTCGCATTACTAACATTAGGATCATTACGTGTATTATTATTATTTCTATGAGAATCATTTCAACAAAATTTGCAGGCATTCAAATTTCAAACATAGTCTCGTGTAGTATCTACCAGAGGCACAGGCTGCGCGCGCATAATGTATTTACGTTTTGGGAGTTACACTTTTACGATTGTTTTGGTCACAATAGCTAAGCTATGAAAACTTGAAATATTCTTTATGAAATTTAAGGATCATAGAAAACATCAATAATGGTAGACCTTAGTTTTTTAGTAATTTCAGTATATATTCTGAACTAAACAATTTAAAACTGGATTGTTTGAAACAGAAAGCCTTGAATCGTTAAAATTTCGTAGAGCTAAACTTGTATGTATTTGCCATAACTTTGTTCCTATTAGAGCTATAGAAATTTTTCTATATTTACTCTAAATTAAGTCAACGTTCATTCATGTACTGGCGAATTTCACCAACCATGCATAGGAATGAAGTTATTGCTCAAAACCTAAAATTGTTAATTGAAAAATAATTGTTATTCACTAAATAACGACTTTCGTAGGCTATAACTCCGAAAACTTTAGAGATAAAGCGGTCATTTGTATTTCAATTTTTGTAGCAGATTTCATGTAATTTTATTCTTGTAGAGATATTTGGTACTTCAGACGGATTGGAAATTTTTTTTCTCCAAAAAACTCAAGTTTTCCACTTTTTCTACCAGTTTTCAGAATTATTGAACGGCTTCAGTTGTCGCAAGATGTTCAGCAGCTATAACCTCTTTTTTATGCTGATCTAAATGTTGTAAGCCAACACTATTTCATTTTTAACTTATTTTCATGAAAATATGTTCATTAAAATCTTTTAAAAAAATCCAAAATTAAGTTTTCTCAAAAACGGCCCGAACAATTGTTTTATTTTTTGGGCTCAAAATGATTGTGAAACATCACCGAAGTATAATCAACAGAAAAACGAGCGGTGCAAGCACCCTTCGGATGAAGTTAGTCGAGATCCACCGTGATCTAGCAAGATCACGTCGTAACTTCAAATACCTAATTGATTTATGTTTTAAGATAGTTCTCATACGCGAAATTAGTCCAAAAATTGTAACTCAGCCAGATACAAAACATCATTATGTTTCTGGTAGCCATTCGTCAAAACTTTTGATTAGGTTTGCACACTCCCAACATCTACAAAAAAAACTCCTTACATACATATACATAAAGAAACCCTAAGCATAAGTTAGGCAATGAACGCAGTAGCACCTTATTCTTCATGCGCATCTGTGCTGATTATCTATTGATGTGCGCACACGTGGATCTGAGAGAGACACCTTGATTTGAAAAATTAGTGATTCTCTTGTTTGCTCTTCGTGAGAGATTTATGGAAAATAGCTGCGAGAGCAACATCTCGTTCAGCATAATCATTGATGTATTTTAATTGCATCTTAATGATTTTATTGTCTCTCTTGCTTCCGGAAAATTGTTGCGCGTTTCGCATTTTTCAACATTTTCTCCTGAAAATGAAGTGTCCCATTTGAGACTGAAATTAAAAATAAGAGCTTCTCCAATAAAGGAGTCAAGTAACTTCTTAGCGATTTTTTTTTTCTTCGTACTTAATGTTTTTATTATTCAATACTACTTAAACGTATAATATATATTGAGTACACTTTGAACAATTATTTGTCCATATATGCATTTGATGCACCGCGCCGCGCTATACAGATGCACCACTGCTTTTCTCAAACAACTGTTAATAATACTGCATCGCTTATGTTGTCATCTTGCTATGTTATGTTATACCACTGTCCGATTATCTAGTTGAAAATTCGGGCGAAGTTCAGAAAAGACCTTACGTGCAATTTTTTCATATCTCGTATATCGATGTATTTTTGTATGTTTTAAGGTGATTTGAGATGCTTTAACGTGTTTCGAAATGTGATTGAACATTATAGGTGTGCGGTCATTCGGGTCAAATTTCCAATGCAAACTGAAACCCCGATTTCTCGAGATCAAAATTGTTCATTGGTTTTGAAATAAAATCCATCTGAAATAGCCCTGATCGAATTTCAGTTTAAAAAATTCGACCCCGTCGTGGTTCGAATATATCATTTGCACACCACACTATTTTTCGAGATAAATTATATAGTTGATGAATGTAAAAAATAATATTTTTTTGAAACATATTTTGCGATCATTTGAATAATTTTTATTTGCATAAATTTTTTCCCCCACCAAATCGTGAAAAGTTAGTATTTTCTAGAATTAATGACACAATTAACGAATTTTAAGTATAATATTTTGTTGTTTAGGATATTTGGGATCTATTTAAACAATGTACGCTTGTTTAAGCAATTTTTGTCTCCGGAATTAATGACGCAGTTATTTAATTATAAATAACCTTAGGCAACCGATATTATAAATTTGATAAGAACTTCTGCGGCTTTGCAGTCAAAAAATTGTTTATTCAAATCAATTAACACGTGTCGACATTTCGGACTGCTACCAGTCTCTCTTCAAAGACTCTAAGGAGCGATACGCAGGTTAGAAACGTGTGAATGTTTTTCTTAAAAAAGCGAAAGACCAAATACAACATACCATGTCGGACCAATGTCGAGAATAAAACTCCAAAAAGATTGAAGTAAAGTTAAAAAGCTTGTTTAAAGTAATTAAATATGTCTAAAAAATACATAACGAAACGTAGTCTTGGTATCTATGCCTGAAAGAGCAGATGAGTCTATGTAGGTTCTTTTTCTTAGTATCAGTGATATTTGGCTATGAAAGAGTTTAAATTATGGAAATTAGTGAGAGCTATTACCTTACATTTAGAATATGATTAAAATTTGGTTTTTTTAAAAAAGAAACATAACATCAATCTACTTCCTCAAAAATATTTCTACCTCAGTACATAAAATCAAAACTGTAAGGCCACGCGGTTCCCCGCGTTGGTCCTTGTTATCTCAACTTGTTAATAAGATGGATTCGAAAGAACAAGTTTGAAAACTTATCCAATAAATTCATAATTTAGAATAATATCAATACAATAGCTTAAAAAACATTCGTCAGAAAATGTACTCGTGAGGTTGAGATTATGTTCCTCGTATAAAAAGAACCAAATTTCAATCATATTCTAAACTTAAAGTAATATCTCTCACTGATTTCCACGATTTAAGCTATTTTATAGCCAAAAATCACTGTTATTAATAAAAATAACCAACACAGACTCATCTAGTATTTTAGGTATAAATACCAAGACTTCGTTTCGATATGTATTTTTCAGACATATACAATTACTTTAAACAAGCCTTTTAACTTTGCTTCAATCTATTTGGAATTTTATTCTCGACAACGGTACGACATGGTATGTTGTATTATTTCGATTTTTAAAGAATTACATTCATAAGTTTCTAACCTTCCCAGATAGCAATCGTGAGACGCATTGAAAGTCGCATTGAAGTGACGGATAAGTAGGTGCGCGCGCAATGCGCCTCATTTCGCCATCATGAGTGCGAGTGTCATTTTTTTTGTTAGTATAAACAAAATACATGAAGTAATAAGTGAATGAATTAGAAAAAAATAAATTAACAATGATAGTTGAGAATGTTGTCCATGCATATAATGTAAAATATTCTGTATAATTGTAAGATATGTAAAAACAAAGTATTGATATAAAAATTACTGTAATTTTGAAATTTTTATCAAAATTATCATAGAAGGAAATTTAAAAAAATCGCCAACGTCGATACCACGCTGAAAGCACAAGTTCTTGTAAGATCACTGAAGTTAAGCAGTGCTGGGTGCGGTTAGTAGTTGGATGGGTGACCGTTCGGGAATACTGCGTGCTGTTGGCCCGTCGTGGGTGTGGTGAGCCCACACTACACTAGTAGTAAATAATCCACCTATAAACACTACCCGAATCGGGTAGTGTCACGCCCACCCCGAAAGGGAAATGGCTTAATGGTATGAAAAAAAATCAAAAATAAATTTATAAAAAATGTATTAATTAAACCAACAAGATTCATGTTAGAATTTTTGTATGTACATAATTGATATTTAATAAAGTTGAAACGTTAGAAATTGTATTTTTTACTGTACGCATTTTAAAATTAATTTATAAGTTAATTATATTTGAGCTTCAATTTTGCATTTTTTATTTGAATTTGAAATTCTAATTACGATAAAAATATTTTTAACAATCGTCAAATGAAAAAAGAAGAAAATTGAATTTGAAGTTGCGCACCTGATACAGTTTCGATTCCGAGTTACCGGTGGCCGAAGTCATGTGACTGTCTCCGCCGGGCTTCAATTGACGCTTGTTTATTTTACTAATTCATTTGAAATTAGTATCTTTGTACGTACTTTCAGTGTGTCCGTAAGTGTTTTCGCAGCGGATTATTGTTCTTCCTAAGTTGGCAGGTCGTTTATGGAAAAAATTATACAAGCAGGAAATTAAATTGTGGTAAGTAATGCATAATATAGACATTTGCATACATTATCTCTCTCTTCTCGCATCTTTTCGCAAAAATAACAAATTCTTCTTATTTTAATTTAAAATGTTTAGATAATCACCTGCGCTAAAATATACTGGTTATTGAGTACGCCAAAAATGTGAAAATTACGCAGACCAAACTATATTCATTAAAATTAATTCATTTACTTTAATACCCTTTATTTATTGAGAAAACTTTTTCGAAGATGTTCGTACTTTGATTTTTTTAAATTCCATTTTCTGGAAATTGCAAAAATTTCTATACGCTGAGTTATTTCCAAATTATTCTATGTTCCGGGTTTAATGCAAAATTATTCAGTTTTTGTTTACGTTTTCAAATATTCCCCCTTCTGCGATTTTGCAATTGTGAACGACTGAGATTTAAAACTAAATAAGTTTAAATTAAAAATGCGTCTTCCTTCGAATGATTATTGAAAGAAAAACGGTTTGAGGCCTATACCAGTATTTTGATGTGCATTAATTTTTATATGAGAAGGATGTCGAGAAGAGCAATTCTACTGAATCAAAATTCGTGATAATTATTTTTCGCACAATTATTAAAAACGCGAGAAAAAAAATTCTAAAAATTTACTGTGAACTTTGTTGTCACAATTATTATCGAGCTTAATTTGCAAATTAAACTGTTCTTTGAAGCAAAGTGTATATTTAAATGTTATACCTTTAAACTATGTGATGTTCAACGCTTTGAAGATTTTCATCTCATTTTATTTCATTTGAGACGAATGACATTTAAAATTTAGAGGACCGGAAGAGAAGGCACATTTCAGATCACAGATGCTGGAGGTACTGCGAGCAACTCAAGCTCAACAAGATGAACAGTTTGCTCAGGAAAATATTGAAGACTCCACAGATGACGAGGAAAAACAATTTGGAGACGATGAGTCTTAAGTTATGTTAAGAACGCGTTAAAATTGATATTACTATCTTGGCGATGAGTATGCGATAAGCAGTATACCTTGTGTGTGTATGAGTGTACAATACTTATAAGCGAGTGATAATTAATTTTGATAGAATTACGTAAAGATTTGACTCAGTGAAGTCAGTAAGCCAGAGACCGGGTACCGAGTAACAATTCTGTCGTATGAAATAAGCCGTCTTATCACTATTACATTTAAACTGCCTTCTTATCAGATTTACATTTAACGCAAGCTTAACAAATACTGCTATTGTTAATTCAACTATGATCAAAATCAATGAACAACATTTACTCACATTTCCCATAGTCTATTTTTTATACGATGATATTGAAAACGTTATGAAAATTTCAGTGTTCATCTTATTAGCAAAAATATTGATTATATTCGGCGTAATTAAAAGAGGAAGAAAGCTGTGAAATATTCAAAACTTTTTCAATAACTAATTGCGCCCGAAAGTATTATGTTAAAATATTTTATATCAATATAATTAGATTATTTTTTAGTTTTCGAATTAGAGGATAGATTAATGCTCCACGCTTGACGGTTTAAAGGTTTGAACCATTCAAATAATTTCTGCCTTTAACTGCTTAGACATTCAACATATAGAAAAAGTTCATTCGACAAAACACTTCATCGTTTTCAACTTATTCTTTTTTATTTTAACCAATTTCATACAATAAAATTTTTGAGGCTAATATTCAAAACGAAACACATAATTCGAAACCGATTAAATAAAGTGAACTTAAACACAAGAAAGAAGTTGAAAACGATAGAACGTTCTACCAAATAAACTTTTCTACAGGTTAAATGCTTGAACAGTTAAATATAGCAAGTACTCGAATTGATTAAACGTTTAACCGGTCAAGCACGGAGCGCTAGATTAGACTTGAAAAGTCATGTTTCAAAAGTTTGTAAAAAGATATTGAAAACGTTATAAAAGTTTCAGTGTTCATCTTATTAGAAAAAAGATTGATTATATCCGGCGTAATTAAAACAAGAAAAAAGTACTGAAATAGTCTAAACGTTTTCAATAACTAATTGTACCTGAAAATATCATGTTGTATTATTTTATAATAATATAATAAGATTATTTTTTAAGTTTTCGAATTAGAGGAGAGACTAACGCTCCACGCTTGACCACATAAAGGTTTAAACAATTAGAATAATTTTGACGTTCAACTGCTTAAATATTTAACATGTAGAAAAGTTCATTCGATAAAACTCTTCATCGTTTTGAACTTATTTTGTTATTCAAACCCACTCTACACAGTTAATCTTTCCAGGTTAATATTTAAAACGAAACACATAATTCGAAATCAATTAAATGAAGTTAGCTTGAACACAAAAAAGAAGTTCAAAACGATATACAGTTTAACTGGATGAACTTTTCTACAGGTTAAATATCTACAAAATTAAATGTAGAAATTATTTGAATTTTTTAAACGTTTAACCAGTTAAGCGTGGAGCACCAGATCAGACTATGTATTATAACCAGCGTAATTGAAAGGGACTGAAAGCACGGAAATATTAAAATACTTTTCAATAACTGATTGTATCTGGAAACATTACATAATATTCAATTACAAAGACACACCAAAAAAAAGTGCCATGATCTGGGGACTCGACACATGTTTTCCTATGGATTTTGACGCGCTGAATCCGAATCCGTTGTCAGAATTTGCTATACACGTCAGCGTTTCACCCTAACCTTGAAAAACTTGAAAAAATGAGTATTCTCATTCTTACATTTGACGTGACTTAACGTCCACTCATCTAACCTAACCTGAACTCATCTAACCTAACCTAACCCGGCCTTATACAGGGTGCGGCACAGAAACTTGCTGATTTGTTTTTGGCGCCAAGCGGCGAGGAGTGGTCGAATGAGGGTGGAGAGGGCCTCATTTAGTAGGGGACGTCCTGAAGTTTCGTTTCCCCCACAGTCAGTCGACATCATGCATTGGACGAAGGAGTATCGCGCATTTGCCTTTGAGGCTTACTTTTCCAACGGTCGTTCCATCATCGCCACTCAACGTGCCTTCCATAGTCGGTTCAACAATCATCCTGCACGTCCCGTTCCTGGTCGGCAGTCAGGTTGTCCAACCCTGAATGTTTCCACCCACGAAACAATCGACTGCCGGCCAGGAACGGGACCTGCAGGATTAATATTGAACCGAGTACGAAAGGCACGTTGAGTAGCGATGATGGAGCGACCGTTGTAAAAGTAAGCCTAGGGTGACTAGACGTCCTCATTTAAGAGGACATGTCCTACTTTTCGCTTGCTTGACCTTCTGTCCTCTTGAACTTTGGAAACCCATAAAATGTCTACTTTTTGGTCAAAAGAATAATTTAACTTTTTTTCATAAAATATTCCTCACGATCGCGTTTGATATTTTTCCCTCGTCGAAGATTCTGTAAATATGCAAACAAACATTTAAAAAAATTGATAATCCAAAAAAAATTTAATTTTGGTCTTATTATGGGGGGAAGGCGAGGTTATGTCCTCTTATTTCCACTTGGACATCTGGTTACCCTAAGTAAGCCTCGCAGGCCGCTCCGCTGCTCCTTCGTCCAACGCATGATGTCGACTGACTGTGGGAAAACGAAACTTCAGGACGTCCCCTACTGAATGAGACCCTCCCCTCCCCCAACCGACCACTCCTCGCCGGTTCCAAGGACCTCCGCAGTTGTCTACGGGTAAGGGGAGGTGTTACCCCTACTTGGCGCGTCCCCAGGTGGCGGATAGGGGAATGTTCGCTGGAAACAGAGGGTAGGGCTGAACTAAAATAGGCCCCACGGACCAAACACACGATTTGTGACGGTCGCAGCTCACTGGAAGTGTTCCGAACCATGTACGGTCTTTCTGCCGTCATGGTGTAGGGGCTGCTGTGAGCTTGCTCTGCCGAGGTGTAAGCTGCGACCGGGCATCTGGAGCCAGCCCCTTCGGGCCTTGATCGTGGAGTGCGCGGTGGCTGCAGGGATCGGAACCTGCAGTGCTCCGGGCGAGTCCGGTTCGTCCGTGTATTCCGGGACCGGTTAAGCGAAGGCTGGGTCCCAAAGTACTGGGGTAGGACTTAGGTCCGAGGGTATACCCGTTCCCAGCTATTTCGGTCCGCCCCTCCACGCACGATGCGCTGGTGATTACTTTACTATGGCTTATAAGTACGGAAAACGGAGAGGGAGCGAGGAGACAAACGTCGAAGAGGAGTTGGACCTCAGCGGATGCTTCGACGTGGTGCAAGATGGCGAGCTCAAGTCGGATGCTACCGAGATGCGGAAGTGCTTCCGAAGCTCACAGGATGAGCTGAAAGTGGAGCACAGAAAGGTACGGTTGTCCCTTAAAAAAATAATGGAGATGTGTGAATCAGGGAAGGACACGGATCCGGACCTGCTGGAACAAGTGGAGGGTGCTCAAAGAGCCATGACCGAAGCTGGATGTAAGGTTGGAGCCATAAACCGACAGTTTGGGTTTTATGAGGAGAGCATAAATAGGGTTCTCAGAGAGAAGATAGGTGAGAAACTGAGAGAGAAGTCTCTCCTGAGCTTCAACTTTAAGGAGCCAACGGCTTCCGTCAGCACGCAGACGAAGCCACAGAAACCGTCAGAGGAAGAGAAGGATACGCGTAAGCGGGAGAGGGAAACGACCCTCAGCCCGCCCAGCGGATCTGGAGCCAAAGAGCCAGCCCTGAAAAAAACCAGGACCCAGGAAGGAGTCGCCTGGTCTAAGGTTGGCAGGAGGAGGAGCAAGCAGGAGAGGACAGAAGAAAAGAAGAAGTCTGAGCAGGAGGTGGTGCCTCAAAGGGACCTTGTGCCCGATAAGGGAAAAGGAACTCCCAAGAAGAAGAGAAGGAGAATCCCCCGGGAGGCCGTGACCATCACGCCAGTCCCGGGTATGAAATATTCGAATGTCGTGAGGGACATCCAGAAGAAAGTCAAGCCTGAGCAACATGGCGTGAATGTCAAGTCCATCAGGCAGACGAGGACGGGTGACGTCCTCATTGAGGTGGGTGCCAAGGCCAAGGAGCGGCAGCACTTCGGTGATGCCATTTCGGAGGCTCTCGGACAAGGCGGGTGTGCTCGACACCTCGTTCCGAAGGCGCAGGTCGTGGTCTACGACTTGGTCGTGACTACGGAGGATGCTCAGGTGGAGGCAGCGGTGAGGACGGCCCTGGGAGAGTAGCTTGGCTCTCCACCTAGGGTGAACCTCATCAGGACGAGCAGGAGAGGCTGTATAATAGCTTTCGATGAGCTGGATGCGGCCGCTGCTGCCACATGGAGAGGATTGCCCGACTGAAGGTGGGTTGGGTGAACTGCCGTGTGAAAGCACACAGCGCCGAAATCAGGTGCTACAGGTGCCACACTCTGGGGCACGTTGCCCGAGAGTGTGCCGCAGAGGATCGCAGCAAATGCTGCTGGTGATGCCTCAAAGAGGGCCATAAGGCAGCGGAGTGCCAGAATCTGGTAACACCCCGCCCGCCAGCTACTGCCAGGAGAAAGTAGAAGATGCCGAAGAAGAAGAAGTTCAAGCAGAAGAAGCCCTAGTAGGCTAAGAAACGGCTCCCCCTCAAGTAATGCGAAAGCGGTTCCGAGAGGATTTCTGTCAAGGAGAAAGGGTGGTGGTTTTTAATGGGTCCCTTGGTGGCATTATTATAATGAACAAGTTGATTTTGTATAATGTATGGTTATACTCAAGGTATAATTGGATATTATATATGTCAGAGTCATTGTAGTGATGCGACTAAGATCCCCACACTACCGAGAAGTGCGGACCCTTCACGGTGCCGCACCCTGTATAACCCTGATCTTTCATCGCGATTATGGTAGTTTAGTAAAAAAAACGCTAGCTCCTGTTTCGATATGATGCTCAGCTAGTGCTGATTCCGTGAAATGTTTAAGCCTGACTTTACTCTCATGTTCCTTTACACGTTAGCTCACCGTGCTCCCGGTTTCTCCTTTGCCCACCGTCACCACGTGGAGGTGCCCTGGTTACAGTCTCAAGCAAAAAATGCTAAAAAGGTTGGCGATACTGAACAAAAATTTTAAAAATATTGCTTGGAAAGAGGTCCAAACAAATTTCTGATTCAGTTTTTCGGGAAATACTCCCCTTGATGGAGACTCTTGTAGTTCCCGACATAAAGTCATTTTAGTGAGACCATTCGCTGCGCTGCGCTGTCAATGTCGCCACTCACAAACGACAGAAACTGCCTTTTTTTTTATCTTAGAACACTCTTTTCCGTGCTCAGCGTGGCTTGGGCATAATACTTAATGGCGTGTGAAATGTAAAAAGGTTGACTTTCAATGATAATTGTTATAACCAAGTTCTATTAACAGTGAACATTATAGATTGCTAACTTTATAGGATATTTCAGCATGAATATTACTTAATTTTATCGATTATTATATTATATATTATATTATATTATATCGGTATAAAAAATTGTCAGTCAGTGTTAGTAGTGACATGATGTTATGCCTGTAAATGTCTACAGTGATCATTTATTTATATGATTTGTTTCTAAAATTAACAAATAATAGCGGGAGACATGTTTTTATGACCAAGTATCACTTTGTCGATAAAAGCAAGTAATATTAATACCGAAATATCCTTTACAAATTAGCAATCTATAATATTGAGTGTTTTTTAAAAACACTTGTTTATAACTATTTGTTACACAACAAAACCACCCATGGTTGAAACAATGGCGGTCTCGGTTTTTTCTATTATCCCCCCCCAAAGAATGACAGCCCTCTGTCCTTTCTCCTCCCGTAGTCTAGTTTGAATATTGGCGCGCTGCACTCCCCTGCCTCTTTTGGTATTAAGCTACGCCACGCGCGGCGTGACGAGCGGGCCCCGGGACTAGGCTCAGTCCCGCGGTCAGCTCATCAGTTGTAAAACGACCGGTGCCTGGCGAGCATCTCGCTCCGCTTTCGGCACCGGCCCCCGGAATCCAATTATAATCGGTCGGTTCGCGATTTCTCTTGTTCTTTTTTCCGGGAAATAAAAAGTGATTTTTTCGAGTGTTAGTTTGGTGTTTTCTCTCCCCTGAGTGGGAAACCTCCTCTTTCATGGCGGGCTGGTCCCGGTATACCGACCTCTCCCCGAATCCGTCCAGCGAGAATACATCGGCCCTCCGAAGGGTACCAGGATCTTCTGATATGGCGTCACCGTCCTCGAATGGGCTCCCCCGAGAATCGATGGTAAGTAACTTCTTTAGTCAGTGCCCCCCCCCCACGGTTCACTCTTTCCCTTCGGGTTTGCTCTTCCCTTAGGTCGTTACCCTTTCTCTCGATCCTCACCGTAGGATCGGAGAACGATCAAAAAATTAATTAAACCGAATCTTTCTCACGATCCTCATTGTAGGATCAAAGAATAACGAGATTTAGATAAATTCAAACCCACTCACGATCATCAGCGCAGGATCGGAGCTCGTTTAATTTTCACATTTAACGTCGTTACCCTTTCTCTCGATCCTCACCGTAGGATCGGAGAACGGTTAAATTAAATTAAACCTCGCGCTTTCTCGCGATCTGCACACGGGTATTAATTTATTTGTCGGGTATTGTCGCAGTGGTAAAAAATCCACCCACAAACACTACTGGAATCGGGTTGTGTCACGCCTACCCCGAAAGGGAAATGGCTTAATAATATAAAAATAAAAAATAAAAAAATAAAAAGTTTAACCTCGCGATCCCTTCTCACGATCCTCTCCGTAGGATCGGAGAATGACTAAATTTAATTCAACTTCGCCCCTTCTCACGATCCTCACCGTAGGATCGGAGATGATTAATTAAAGTAAACTAAGCCCATTCTTCCGATCCTCATCGCAGGATCGGAGAATAATTGAATTAATCGCTTAACCTAGTGATTCCCCCCTCGCGATTCTTCGGGTAGGATCAGGGAACAAAAATGAGAAAATTGACTGACCAGCAACCCCCCCCCCCCCCTTATGATCCTCGTGGTAGGATCGGAGGCCCAGGGAGATGGCAAGAAACCCTTCTTTCTACCCCCTCAGTCTTTAGGATACCAGAGTCAAGTAAGTCACTATTTTTTCTTTCTATGATTTCTACGGTCCTGGACCGTTTCTCTATCTCTCCATCCCATCTTCGATGGATCCATCTCCGCGATCCTCCCTGTAGGATCGGGACACCAATGAACGATACTCAACAAACCTCGTTCCCTCACGATTCTCCCTGTAGGATCGGAGAGTTGTTCGTCCTTTCGGCTCTCACTGTCATATCTACCCGCACGATCCTCTCCATAGGATCGGAGACTACTGTGGGTACAGTCCAACCTGACTCCCTCCCTCACCATCCTCGCCGTAGGATCGGAGGTCCTAACCTTGACGGCGTTAGCCCTTCACCGGCGAAGCTCCCTTTCCCTTTCGCTGGGACCGACCTCGAACGCTCCTCTCGATCCTCTCCGCAGGATCGGAGGTCAAGGCGACTCCAGCAGTTTCAACGCTCCTCGCGATCCTCCCCGTAGGATCGGAGGCTCCATCCTCTATGGCCCTGACACCGTGTCAGTAAAGACACCTTTCCTTTTGTTGGTTAAACTAAATAAGAGCACATTCTTATTATCTACCTTATCAAATTATCATTAGGATAAAACTATTTTTTTCATTTCACGCACCCCCTAGTATTAACCCCAAGCCACGCTGAGCATGGAGTAAAATTTTGCAAGAAAATAAAACAATATTTGCAGTTTCTATCGCTTGTCAATGGCGACACCGACATCACAGCCCAGATAATGGTCTCACGAAAATGACGATATCTCTGAAAACAGAAGAGCCTCCATCAATTTAAGAAATAAATAAAAGGTGATTTCATACGGATTATTTATATCCTGATTTTAAAAAATTAAAAGGGGAGTATTTCACGGAAAATTGAATATAAAATTTGTTGGGACTCTTTTTCTGGTAAAATTTGGCAATTTTTTGTATGAAGTTTTATAATTTAAATATCTATAATTTCATCTCTAATACCTTCCACTTTAATCAAAATTCAATAGACAGTTCTCGAAATGTCGTTAATTCAAAAAAATCCGACCCTGTAATTCAATATGGTGTAACTCCCAAAATTCTGAAAATTTAAAAAAATGCTTTGAGCCAAAATGTTTCTTATAAAGCAATATAATTTAAGCAAGTTTTATTAAAATCGAACGACAACTTGCAGATTTTGATATTCCTGATATGTACTGGGTCTTAACGAAATCGAGCTGAAAAAAAGTACGCATAACGTCACTGAAAAAGTTGTTTGAATCCACCGGGAACTAAAAACTCGGTGAAGGTGGCTGGATTCGGAATAGTGCCTTGAAAATAAAGACTGGTATGTCACAACAGGCTATATAGCTTGAACGCCTGGGAGAAACCTCACAAGCCCCCGCCCACATTAAAACGTTCCCTATCGAGGTCAAGCAACGCTGCTTCCAGGTTGCTTTCATTATTTTCCCCTCACATCTCTTCCCAGTCGTCAGTAATGTTTTCCATGCGTGAAACAAGAGCCAGTTCTTGTGGATTTACCAATTTTAATATTTTTTGCGTAAAACTAACAAATCAAAATTTTTAGGTTATAGAAGTCAAATTCCTGATTTTACAAAAAAGCTAATGCGGTAAGACAATCTCTCAGTTTATAGTCTATAAACATACTTCTGCTTCAAAAGAAAGAATATTTATGAAGTAGAAAAGAAACTGATTTCTAAAAAGTAAATATTGTATTTTGACGTTTTTTTTGTGCCCTTTATCCTATCAACTCCCAATTCAGGGGTGTTTTGTGTCTGCAAAGGGGTCGATGCTTTTTTAACTTTTTTTCCGCAAGAAATAAAAATTTTTGGTGCAAAAGAATTTCTGAGAACTCTTGATACCATTTTATTATAAGCGATTGATTACGTAAGTGCTTACACTCATTTCCCGGATTTTCACCCTTACAAGGGGTGGTTTCGACCCCTAGAGAGCGTATTGGGGAAAAATAAAAAAACACGGGTTCAATATTTGTTAGTGTTTTATCGATGTGCAAAATTTCATTCCAATCTGTGAGTGACACTTGGGTAGTGTTACACTTGAAGCTATGGTTTCTTTGCCCATGAATAATAGTTTTATTGGATATTCACATTTTAGGAAACTCGTAAATATTGCATCCGTACCAATTTAATTTCAAATTATTGTAACTCAAGCACTTTCGGCTTCAAATTAATCAATTTTAAACGCTAAAAATTTAAAAATAATAAATGTGACCGTACAAATGAAAAGGAACAACATTGGCTATTTTATTTTAGGAGTTCACAGTGTGTCTCGAGGGACTTCATTCTAAAAGGGCTTTCACCTCTTATTTTTCAAATCTCATTTATGTGACACCCGAAAATAATTTTAAGACCAAAAAGAAAGAAATCCCTTAGAGGATTTCTGAATAAACTAGATTTTTTTATTTTTCATTGGAGGTTATTATGTATATTTTTAAAATAAAAAAACTCCAAAGTAGAGCCTTTTTAGCTTCGAGTCTAGGATTTGGCGTTCAAAAAAGGATCTACATAGATGTTGAATACCTTTGGAGACCTTGTACTTATTGAAATAATTTGGGAGAGGTGCATAAAGTCAGTTTTAATCAGTTTTTTTGCTGTCGAAAACTCCTTTTCAGAGCAGCTTCTGACTAAAGTAGCATTAATAAGAATTTACGTGCGTAACACTTTCTGCAAATTAATTTTCTTCGAAATAACTTGTTCCTAGTGCACAGCATGTAGAAGGTTCTTTTTGCGATGATATGAAAAAGTTAGTTTTTTCCAAAAACTAAAAGAAATTATTTGCCATGCAATGTTCACAATGATAATAAAAAAGGAACTAAAATCAATAAAAATTTCAATTAATTTCCTTTAGTTTTACAGGGACCTGTACGTATTTGTACCATCACAAAAACAAATTTTTACATGAAGTGCACCAGAAACAAGTTATTTCGAAAGAACTCAATGCCTGAAAAAATTTCATGAAGAAGGTTATTTCTCAGGACGCTGTAACTTAAGACGTATGATAGGTAGAAGATGTTTTTTTTATATATTTGCTGGAAATTAAATGTATTTCAACTTATTAACGCACAACTGTCCGGCCAAATTTTTTTGTCCGGCAGACTAGATCATGATACGCTTATATTTTTGGGGCCGCTAAATCCGAATCTGAATCCCGTTATGGCCCATCAGGTCTCAGAGTTATACTCCAACCTCATAAAAAATTTTGTCCAGCTGACTGGACCGTGACACCCTTATAAGGGGCATAATTTCTGAAGTGTACCCACCTCAGAAATGAAAGTTGTCCGATCGGGCTAAAAATTGGCCTAAATGTAGTCCTATTAGATAGTACTCCTCACACCAAAAATTAATTTATTTTGATGATTATTTATCAAAGTGGAGGGGGTACAATTTACGGGGTTTTCAAGCAAAGCCTTACTTTCAAACGTTTGTAACTTTTGTCCTGTTGCCTGAAACAAAATTTCACCTTGAATATTTTCGATAGATTATTTCACAAACTTTCTGGTGGTGATAATTATTATCAAAAAAAGTCAAAATTTGACCTGAATTTTTAAAAATCAAAAATAAATTTGACTTTTTTTCAAATTTCGGCACCTTTTTTTTCTTCAAAATAGTTTTAAAAGAAAGCTGAGATTTTTTCCTATGAGACCTCCAATTTTCAGAGTGGCAAATTAATTCTTCTTTGAGTAATAGAACGATACGTAAACAAGATGCCGTGATAGGGTGAGTAGCGCGCTATTTCCCCTAGTGCGCTCAAGCCGAGAATCTTTGTGCAACGCTTCGGAGCCACTTTTTAAAGTTAAGTAATATTATATGGTAATATTATGTGTCTTCCTGTTCGATTTTTTGGCGATAGTTTCAACAGTTGTTTTCTTTGCAGGCCTCTTTTGCGGTTTCTGTTTTTTGCCATTCGAGAGGATGTCGTATTTTTCAGAGGAAGAAAACTTCTTGAGTTGAAGTTTTCCATCTTGAGTGGGAATGAAAGCGTGGTACTGTAATGTACCTGGTATCGTGACAGCTTTGTCAAATCTGGTTTTCAGTAACTCGGTGGCTAAGGCATGATTTTCTTTGCTGCTGAAAAAAATTTCGGTTTCCTTACAGTTACTCTTTGCCCACTGAAACAAAGCATGGGGAGTGAGTATGTGATGTTTCGGAGAACATTGTAAGCTTGATCGTGCTGCTTGTCTCTTTATATTCGCTCCAATACCATCACATGCACCCTTATCATGAGATGTACCATGGAAGTGCCATTCAGCTTGGATACCAAAATCTTCTTCATGGGCTTGGAGATTAACAAAGCTACTCATATTTTTAAAATGTTGCCCTGCACCATCAGTGAAATAGTAGATTTTCTTTGGCCTGAAATGAGTTTTCAAATAATCTACTATTATCTTTTGATACTCGTGAACAGCTACCGTGTCATGAGCTAAGTTATCAGATATGATTGCGATACTTAAGTCCTTGAGCTCTCCATCTTTTTTATAATAAATCACGACAGTGAATATTGTAGCTTGGTCGTTATTCCAGTGGAATGATTGCGCTGCATTCTGAATTATGAAGGCGTAATTCTGAGCGAAATCGAAGCAAATCAAGAACTCCCCAGGCAATAAATTTTCCTTCAGGTTTTTGAAAAAAGATGATTGCTCCTTTGAAATGAAGTGATGAGTTTTTAATTTCAACAGCCTTTCACAGAAATCATCTACAAATTCATCAGTATCCATTACCAGAGCCTTTAGAGTACATCTGTGGGTCTGTAGCCAAATTTCAAACCTCACTTCATTAATACAATGTTCATCAAAAGCATTTGTGATGTTATCTTTCAAGTTTGCAGTACCTGGACAGTTTTCACACTCTCCTAAATGACAGGAACTTGAAGAGTCAGGACATACAATAGCATCCAGGCAGTCGTGATAATTTGTGAGCATCATGTCAGTATCCTCTGTTAAATGTGGAATATTTATTCCATTCAACATCAACTTGACATTCTCATGATGCACGCAAACGCACACATTATGTGTGCCACTACTTCCTTCTAGAACACTTATTGTACCTGCATTCTCACTTATAATTTAGAAAGCATATTCCCAATCAATTTTACACTGATCGTAATGCAGGCCTTATTAATTCATCCTGGCAATGCAGAGAGCAGTTATTCTAGTAGCATATAATATTACTTAAGTTGAAAAACTGGCACTAAAGCGTTGCACAAAGATCCTCGGCGTGAGCGCACTAGGGGAAATCGCGCACCACTCACCCTATCACGGCATCTTGTTTAAGTATCGTTCTATTACTCAAAGACGAATTAATTTGCCACTCTGAAAATCGGAGGTCTCATAAGAAAAAATCTCAGCTATCTTTCAAAACTATTTTGAAGAAAAAAAAAGTGCCGAAATTTGAAAAAAAGTCAAATTTATTTTTGATTTTCAAAAATTCGGGTCAAATTTTGACTTTTTTTGAAAATTGTTATCACCACCAGAAAGTTTGTGGAAAAATCTATCGAAAATATTCGAGGTGAAATTTTGTTTCATTCAACAGGACAAAAGTTACAAACGTTTAAAAGTAAGGCTTTGCTTGAAAACCCCATAAATTGTACCCCCTCCACTTTGATAAATAATCATCACAATAAATTAATTTTTGATGTGAGAAGTACTATCTAATAGGACTACAATTAGGCCAATTTTTAGCCCGATCGGACAACTTTCATTTTTGAGGTGGGTACACTTCAGAAATTATGCCCCATGTTTTTGGTGTAGCTGAATCCGAATCTGAAGCCCGTTTTGGCCGGTCAGGTCACAGTGCTTTCCTGAACTCAAAAAACCATCATGTTCAAGTCCCATCTGCCTTGGTATCTACGATACATTTCTTTTATCTCTTAGTGGGAACGTTCACCTTGCTCTCGGCAAGGTTATTCGGATCTATGGAAGCACAGCATTACCGCTGGTAAGTATTTGTTTTCTCAATCTACACTTGAAGTTGCAGAATCTCTCGGGGAATAAATATGTGGTTTTTTTGAGGAAATTAGGTGATACGTATTTTTGCGATTTGTGAAAAAATTTTTTTTTACAGAGTTATGCGTATTTGAATTTTTGGCTTTGTTTTTCAAAAAAAACCCAATTTTTTCTTTAAACTCGTATAACTTTTGACCTAATTGAGATATTCACGATTTCTTTTCAGATTCTGGTAGAGTTTACCGCCTTGCGAAATCCGTGAGGAAATTAAAAAAATCTTCAAAATTAACCAAATGGCTCCAGTTTTTCTGAAAATGTTAAAAGTCGATTTTCTCAAAAAATCCACACTTATATTTTTTGCCAATTTTTTATTGAATTTGTACTATAATAAGGAAAATACCTTGTTAGTTTAATGCGGGCTAAATAACTTTTGTGGGCAGGAGATTTCTTTTTCATAAAATCGAATTTTCGCATTTTTCTTGAAAACGACAACAGATACAAAAAAATGTTGAGAAAATAGTTTGCACATTTAAAAAACTTCTACAAAAAGTTCTTTTAAGCATTTATCATATCTTGTACCATTTCCGAGAAAAATGAAAAAATTCAAGTTTCATAAACAAAAAATTGTCTTCATTCCTGGCTTATGGAAATACCCACCATTTTTGTTAAATATTAAAAAAATATATACGTTCATATGAGGAAAACTCCATGTTAGTTTCATGTGGGCTGAACAATTTTTACCATCAGAAAATTATTTTTTGCAACACATGCATGAAAATGGCCACATTCCGTGTCCATAAAGCGTATGGAAAATTCCAGATTCCTCTACAGTGAGAGCAGCGTGCGGGAATGTAACATTCCCGCACTGAATCATTTACGAGCGCTTGACTTTAGTTCGGAAATTAATATTCACACGGCATGTGAAACAATTACGCGGCGTTGCCCGGGCAACTCAACTGACCACATTTGTTTTCATGACGCTCATAGAAAGCTGTCAAACATCCGACCAGTCGATATGAATACAGTTACCAAACAAATGAAATAACCTCTGTAACAGAAAACGTACTCCTGGCATATTTTGATGAACTCTCGAAAAGTCTAGCACCCTCACCACTGTGGGCACGTTACTCAATGTTTTTTTTTTAAGCTTAATTTAATAATATTGTGAATCTATATTTGGTGGTTTGCCTTCTGTCAGGGGGCTTCGCCTCCCGAAACCCCCCCCCCAGGGGCTTCGCCCCCTGCACCCCCACCAGGGCTGCGCCCTGGACCCCCCCCTTGCGCCACGGACCTCTATATCGTATTTTTCATTGCATTTTCATGCATTTGTTGCAAAAAATATCGTGTGTGACATGTGCTGGAAGACATTCCACTCGTGTGAAGTTTGTAACACAATGTACTATTTCATAAATTCGAATTTTGAATTTTTTTGCTGAAACAATTTAAGTTACTTAAAATGTCCAGAAAACACGAAAAAGTAGGAAAAGAAGTGTTTCCGTTTAAAGAAGCAGAGTACGCTGCTGAAGCACTTGGCATTGACTTCATTATCTGGGATGAGCAAAATGCATTAAACATGATCTATCTCGAGTACTCACTCCTGAAGGCCCGGATCATTCGATGTCGTTTGGGCTAACGGTGGCTTTCTTCAAATCCTCCGGATTGAGGTCGGGCACGGAGGGTTTCATTGCAGCGTGACACGATTGTGTCGTTTCAACTTACATTATGAGCCACGACATTCCCGATGACAGCTGTAGAGCATGTCATCCACACTCCGAGCACCTAGAACACATACTGTCTAGTTGTCCAACTCACGTGGGAACGACGTACATCGAAATGCACAATGCGGCAATAAGAGTGCTGTATTACCATCTCTATCACTGTTACAGCATTAGCACTGATACTACACCATTCGCTAGAAGGAAGTTTAAATGAAAATGGTGTGTTGCCTTAAAATTCATGTTTATTATGATTTCTAGATGTACTAGGAATGTTCTGATCTAGTTTTTAAAATCAGTTCACGTGGCCGATTTATTAAAAATAGGGTTTGAATGAAAAAATATTATTTTACGATTATCAGAATTTTTTATTGTATGAATATAATAATAAATGAGTAAACAACTGTCTCTCATTCAAATATTTTACATAACGTAATACATAAAGAGAACAAAGAAATTACTAAACAAATTTTAATAGATGTTTATCAAATAGAATGAATGTTATATTGAAAATAAGCTTCCATGAATCTATACATGCATACTATTACAGCTGCGCACAGCTCGAAGTAAATTCGTCTTGTAATTTTCTGTAAGTTTCGATACTTTATAATTTTTCCACTTTTCGTTGAAGTCATGATCCACAGATTCTGTAGCTTGCTCTCCAAAAAATCCTAGGCCCATCTTATGTTTTGAACAAAATTGTGCTACGTGATGAGAAATCGTATGCAGTTTTGGTGTTACTGGAATTTCTAAAAGTTTATAACTTTTTTGAAATTCATCAATATGTTGTTCGAAATCTAGACGTAATTTCAGTGAAAAACAGTCGTCAACGACTGTTTTAAACTTTGGAAATGTATCTACGTACGCCATGCAACCGGCTAAACCTCCAACTGCTTTATCTTCACATACATTCTGAAGTTTATCAACATTCTTAAGTAATGCATTACATGCATTTCCTTCAAATGAAAACTGACAATCGTTTGTGTAACTTCTTGCAACGTGACTTTTCTGCGCCCATTGTAAAGCAATATCGGGATACAATTTATGCATGTTACTGTAGAGTGTATTAACGCAGCCTAAAAAAGATGCAGTTATGGAGGAGGAATTACATAAAAAATTAATTGATCTTCCTTTGAACAAAACGAAGGTGAATTGACAGACTCATTCTATTTGATAAGCATCTATTAAATTTTTTTAGTAATTTCTTTGTACTCTCTATGTATTACGTTATGTAAAATATTTCAATGAGAGACAGTTTTTTACTCATTTATTATTATATTCATACAATAAAAAATTCTGATAATCGTAAAATAATATTTTTTAATTCAAATCCAATTTTTAATAAATCGGCCACGTGAACTGATTTTAAAAAATAGATCAGACCATTCCTGGTACATCTAGAAATCATAATAAACATGAATTTTTAGGCAACACACCATTTTCATTTAAACTTCCTTCTGGCGAACCGTGACAACTCTGCTAAACGTTTCTAGGGAAACGGAGTCAATTGTCGAAAGTGAAAAGTGCCGAATATACTAGAACTATATATTCTGGACAATTGTTTCTATCGCGCACTTGAGGCCTCACATAGTTCTCCTTCACTTCGAGAAATGAAACAGGTTTGTTTTATAATTTGTGGCATCAGCTGACAAGAACATGCCCTTGGAAGAGCCAAGCTTTCACTGGTTAATAGGCTGAAAAGCTTCCCTACTGTAGCCACCTATCTCACGGTCGTGAGGCGTGGTTACAGCTAAAACGTTACCGCGATTTCGCAAGGAGCAAGAGCAATTATCTAGAATGGCACTGTAACTCTTACGGTTTTGGCCACAACACTGCCCTGCCGAACGCCCCGAGGAAAATAGAGTATGATGCAGTAAGATAGAGTATCAAGTATGACAGAGTATCAAGACCTTAAAAAGGAGCTGTAGCAACTGTACCCAAAATATTCACTTAAAATAACTGTTCTTATGATCGGTGCTCTTCGAGGTTTCGCCGGCCTGTCGTTGTGGTTTCGTGGTGTCCAGTGACCACCCATTTCACGGTCGTAAGACGTAGTCATAGGTGTGATTTACAGCGGCTCTACTGAGAGCTAGTGTGGTTTTCATAGATGGCAGTTGCGCCCAATGGAACGCGGTCATAGTTGTTTAACCTTTTTTTTAATTATATATATATATATATATATATATATATATTCTTCGGTTTCGGTTTCGATTCCCTTGGAATAGAACCGAAGGGCTTATGACAGAGCCACCGAACGCGTCCTCGGGTTGCGGATAGAGGGTCCCCGTACCAAGGGTTTCTGCTGAATATGGTTACAATAATTAATAAGCAGTCGCGGACAATTGTCCACGGATGGTCCCCAAGGAATAACCCCTAAGCAAAAGTGTGAGAACCGTGCCGAAAGCTGAATGACACCTGGGTAAGGTGTCTCAAACGGTGACCTGAGATACCGGGCGACCTCTCAGTGTATCACCCTTATCCTTGCACGCGGGGCTCTACAAGGATTGACAAACCCTTTCCCTAGCTGCTCGTGCGAACAACAATGAAACCAACAAACCACCAAAATGTTGTAGATGCGGTTCAACACGATCGAACGCGCAGAGCACCCGACAATGGATCGGCAAACAATGCCGATCATCCTAGAGTTCGGGGTGCTGAAAATAATTTAGATGGAAACACGACGACGAACCGGCGAAACGCCCACATTCAGTGGACGGATCAACTTAAGAATGACGTGCTAGACTGCTACGATGCCAGTATTATCCCTGTTCGCGGAGGCTTTATGGCACGTATGCATACTCTGTGGTGCCAGAAACACCCACAGCTTCAATACGTTTCGCATCAGTCTTTGCGAAATCAAGCCGACTACCTCCGGAAAAATAGATATGTACGCGGAGTGCTTCCTCAACCGCTGCTTGAACATGCTGCAGACGAAGATGAAACGACATTAAGACCAACCGCAGAAAGCAGGCACCTTCTGGAAGAAGATCACAATTTCAGTACAAGGTGGAACATCAACATGCAAGTTCCTCTTAAGCCTCAAGATCTGGCTGAAATGGATGCCTCCCTTCGTGGAGATATCTCGCAAGAGTCCGACCTCTGGACCATCAATTGCTCAGTTTATGGTGCTGCGAGAGCTTTGGCTGATTCAAATCGAAGGCTGAAACCGACGATGGATCAGAAGACCAGAAGACGCTTGCATCAACTGAACAAGAAAATTGGATGGGCAAGACAGAATGCGTCCAGTGTTCAATGTGTGATTTACTACATAACATCTTGTAGACCGTTCACGGAAAGGGTTCGAAAGTTCGCCCAAGAACTAAGGACCTTGAATCACACACTGAACAAGTCAAAGCTGCAGACAATCAAGCAGCATATTGTTGATAAAATAAGGCTGTTATCTGACGCAAGGAGGAGGATACAGAAGAGGGAGAGATGGAACAGGGAGAATCAACAGTTTCTTGCTGACCCACCACGCCTCTTCAGTGAACCCCCTGTTTTTGTAAAAAATCCACCCAAGCCCAAGGAGGTAGAGACTTTTTGGAGAGGTGTACAAGATCCCGAAAACACTAGAGTTGAAAGAAGATACTGACAATATCATCCGCTTCAAGGAGTTTTGCGAAAGCCTCATAAAATCTGAGGAGGAGTGCCCATCAGTCACTGCCGAAGAGGTGAAAAAAGCACTTAGAGGCACGAAGAACTTTTCCGGTGCTGGATCAGATTGTATTAAGAACTTTTGGTGGGAGAAGTTTACTTTTATACACCAACATTTGGCCCGCATATTCACCTCATATTCAAAGTCGGAGACGCCCATTCCGCAATGGCTGGTGTTAGGACGCACTATACTCCTACCGAAAAAAGGCAACTTGTCCAAACCAGAGAATTACAGGCCAATAACTTGTTTAAACACACTGTATAAGATCTTTACAGCTGTCCTAAACAACAGGATCGTTCGACGAATTAAGCCTGTATGGCGAGAGATGTACGAACAACGAGGCTCGAAAAAAGGTGTAGCAGGCTGTCGAGAGAACCTGCTAATTGACAGGTGTGTCTGTAAAGACGCTGCCGCCCATCAGCGCGTCCTGTCAATGGCCTGGATTGACTAACGGAAAGCTTTCGATTCAACCTCTCATAGACTTATCATCTGTCTGTTGGAAAGCTTGAAGGTACATCCACACATAGTGAGATGCATAGAGACTGATGCCTCTTTGGAAAACTAGATTTACCATCTCATCTAGGAATCATCGTCTGACGACGAACAAGGTCACCTTCCAGAGGGGCGTCTTTCAAGGGGATAGTATGAGCCCTTTGCTTTTTTGCATCATACTTCTGCTTCTATCTCTCGCACTACGAAATTCTCCTGGATACCTCTGTGGCGACACTAATCAGCGTGAGCATAAGGTAACTCATGTATTTTATATGGATGACCTGAAGATCTATGCCGCTGGTAAAAGCAAACTTCAAACTGCTATAAATATCGTCAAGAACTACACAGGAGAGATTGGGATGGACTTTGGTTTGGACAAGTGTGCCAAAATTCATTTGAAGAAAGGAAAGATTACTGGTGTTCCCAAGGACCCTGAGCTTGTAGATATAAGTGTTATTAGACATCTTAACACTGGAGAGACCTATACATACCTGGGCGTGCCTCAAAGCCGCATTCAGGACGTAACATCAGTGAAGGAGTCTCTCCGAAGCAGATACAAGCATCTTCTTAGACAGATTTGGTCTTCCAATCTGTCAGCGTTGAACAAGGTATCTGCGACTAACATGCTTGCCGTCCCGGTTCTACTCTACTCGTTTGGGGTGGTTCAATGGACGAAGAACGAGCTTAAGGCCCTTGATGTCACCACGCGTAAGATCATGCATATGCATAAAAGCTTGCATATCAATTCGTCAGTTCC
>CAKNXH010064234.1:63851-105658 GCA_932178445.1 Andricus quercusramuli | reverse complement strand
AGGACCCACCCATTCACGTTCATACGCAATGGGTGGGTCCTGGCAGGCCGAGGTGCAGCGTGTATCCACCTAGAAACACTACCCGAACCAAAACTAAAAATCTTGTAAGGGAAAAATCCTGCTGCCCATTGGACACCGCAGCGATGACACTGCCCGCAAGGGATGTGTGGAATGATTCGCCTGTATAGGGCCAAAGGGGTACTGATGCCAGTATAGGCGCGCTGCCTTGCAGGGGGACGTTAGGATGCGAGGATGAAACTGTAATGTGTCTGACGACAAGTTGACATGGTCCTTGTCAGGGTCGGAAAGCTCCCATACTTAGACCTAGGGAGGTATGGGGGTTATCACTCCTGGGACAGTGGACTCACCTACGATCGGAATAGGATCCTAACGTGCGGATTATTTTGAAACTACCATGGTTAACTTGCAAAAACAAAAAACTACAGTTAAAGATCTAAGGGTGGGAACTCTAAACGCGCGTAGTCTATATACTGGCGGATTTAGCGAACTCATTAAGATAGCAAATGATTACAGAACTGACTTAATAGCACTTCAAGAAACCTGCTGGCCGGGAGATTTCGGGTCAATTTCTAAGGATAACTATACTTTTCACTTTGGGGGAGGTAAGGGGCGCACACTGGGGACCGGTTTTCTTATTAATAAACGAATCTCGCAAGCGGTTATCGACATGCAATTCATTAACGATCGGTTATCATACATTGTACTGAAGGGTATTTTCAGCAAACAGGTACTAATCAACGTGCACTGCCCCACCGAGGACAAAGACGAAGACACTAAAGATCTCTTCTACGAAACAATCGAGCAGGTTTTTGACAAATTCTCAACCTTTGACGCAAAAATAGTATTGGGAGATTTCAACGCGAAAATTGGAAAAGAACCGATGTATAGGCCTACAATAGGATCAGAAAGTTTGCATGACGTCAGTAATGATAATGGAACTAGAGTAATAAACTTTGCAGCTTCAAAGAACCTCGTTGTCAAAAGCACATATTTCAAGCATAAAAATATGCATAAGGCCACCTGGAGATCACCAGATGGTAACACTCACAATCAGATTGATCACGTTCTAATTGACAGAAGACGTCATACAAACATTCTCGATATAAGATCGTATAGGGGAGCGGATTTAAATTCAGACCATTTTCTCGTGATAGTAAAACTAAGATCTAGGCTAGCGGTCAGTAAGAAAACAAGCCGCACAGAGCCAACAGTTCGTTTTAATATAGATAAGTTCAAAACAGCAACAGAAACATTAAATTATCAAGTTGAGATTTCTAATAGCTTTGACGCTCTCCAAGAACAGAGAGACGATAACAATAATTACGAGGAGGACCCGGAAACCCTATGGAGCAATATAAAAAAGGCGGTTAAGACAGCCGCGAAACTTACGATAGGTTTAAAGAAAGTAACAAAAAGCAAACCATGGTATGACGAAGAATGCAAACTCGGGTTTGAAAAACGTTGGAAGGCCAGACTAAGTAGTTTACAAAATAAGTGCGATGAAACACGTAAGAAGTATCTCGAGATTAGTAAAAGTACAAATAGACTCTATAGATCCAAGAAAAGGGAGTGGGAAAAGAATAAAATACTAGCAATAGAAACGCATAATAAACAGAATAACCCGCGCGAGATGTACAGGGGAATCAATTTTATAAGGAAAGGCTTTCAAACTAGAACGGAAGTAATGAGGGACGAAAATGGCAACCTAGTAGCCGATGCGACAGAGAGACTGAATTTATGGAAAGAATATTTCGATAAACTATTAAATGTACGCGAAGCCCCCGTTGAAGGTAATCTCGGCGAAATCCACACTGCTGATCTATTAATTGATGATCCTGCTGATATAGAAATAGAAATGGCCATAAAGAAGTTGAAAAATAACAAAGCCGCGGGCATCGATGACATACCGGCTGAACTGATAAAAAATGGAGGCCCTTGCCTCAAAAGACAAATTTGTAAATTAATACGCTCAGTTTGGAAAACGGAACGCATTCCAGAGGAATGGAATGAGTCTATTGTTATTCCTATCTTTAAAAAAGGCGATAAAATGAACTGTAACAATTATCGGGGAATTTCACTTGTGTCGTCGTGTTATAAGATCCTGTCCAATGTAATCTTAGGTAGGCTAACTCCTCTCGCCGAGGAAATCATTGGGGATTACCAGTGTGGATTCCGCCGAAACCGATCTACAAGCGATCAAATGTTCACAATTAGACAACTGCTAGAAAAAAAATGGGAATTTAATGAAGCAGTGCATCAGCTATTTATCGATTTTAAAAAAGCTTACGACTCTATTATACGCGCGCGAATGTACTGGATCCTAGAGTTCTTAGGTGTGCCAAGAAAATTGGTTAGACTTATCGAAAGTTGCTTAAGCGGCAGTAGGGGAAGAATACGCGTAAACGGAAGGTTATCTGAAGAGTTTTCGATCCGCGATGGTCTGAAACAGGGCGATGCACTGTCGTGCGTCCTTTTTAACTTAGTTTTAGAATACGTGGTTAGGCAAGTGCAGGCGAATCCGACCGGTGCTACCCTCAATGGGGTAATACAAATTCTTGGATATGCGGATGATCTCGACATACTAGGGGATGATAAAGAAACGGTAGCTAGAAATGCAGAAATCTTGATCACAAAAGCCAAAGATATTGGCTTGGAGGTTAGCGAAACAAAAACAAAATATATGACCGTCGTCAGATCTGAACAAAGTAATCAGGACGGGGATCTAACAGCCGGAAATATGAAATTCGAAAGGGTTAGCGAGTTTAAATACCTCGGGTCAATTATAACTAGCGAAAATAAGATTAAAACGGAAATCAACGCGCGACTGCACGCTGGCAATGGGTGCTATTATGCAGCAAACACACTATTAAAATCGCGATTGCTATCTAGAAACATCAAAGTAAGAATCTACAAAACAATAATAATGCCGGTCGTCATGTACGGGTGCGAAACGTGGGCGCTGACGAAAGGAGAGGAGAATAGGTTTAGAGTTTTTGAGAATAAAGTACTTAGAAAAATCTATGGTCCAAAAAGGGACGAAGAGACCGGCGAATGGAGAAAACTGCATAATGATGAGCTGCATGCTCTCTACGGGTCAGCAAATATTAATAGAGTAATGAAAGCGCGTAAACTAAGATGGGCGGGGCATGTAGCAAGAATGGGAAATGAAAGAACAGTGGCGCAAGTTTTAAGAGGGAGACCGATTGGTAAGAGACCCTTAGGCAGACCGAGAAACAGATGGGAGAAAAATGTAAGGGATGATTTAAAAGAACTAGGACATGATCACTTAAACTGGATGGAGGATGCACAGGATAGAGATGTGTGGCGGTCTCGGGTAGATGAGGCAATGAACTTTCGAGTTCGAACTGCTAATCTATAATAATAATAGTTGAAAGTTTGTCATAAGGACAACCGCAGGATTCCGCCGGAACTGGTGCTAATCTGAAAAATTGCACCCCCTCCCGGAGAAATCGCGGTAAAATTTCAGGTGTAACCACGTCTCACGACCATGAGATAGGCGGTGTAACATTTTGTATTGAGAACTTATATTTTTTTAGTGAAAGATTTAACTCCTTGGTTGAAAGTTGGACTGCTTTGTTAACTAATAAGAAACAGTAAGATTTTACCAAACTCTTCCTCGAAAGCAGATTGCTACTTTTACTAAAGGCACTTTTCCAAAGGTAAAGAAGAATTCAAGCGTCGGATGTTAACAAGCGTAGCTTATTAGTCAGAATCTTCAAACAACTCGACTTCTTTGTCACGAATAGGGAAACTGAAATGACAGTGAGAGAAAAAAGTGGAATTTAGTTACATAGTGATTTCTAGTTCAGAGAGCTAAAGGCTAGAGTTTCCGCCATAAGTGGAAAAAACATTAATAATGATTAAATGTGATTTGGTTCTAATAACATAACATTTTACTTTCGAACAATTTTTTGCTTGTTTTTATTTTTGTAAGGTTTGCAATTTAATAAGGAGTAGTTTAGGCTTTCCTTTATTTGCAAACAACTTAGCAAATGTGATTGATTTCTTTCCGAAATTTAATGAATGGAATAAGCCACATTTCAAGAATCATTGCTTCTAAACTAGAGTTCTTCAAATGTTTAATTATTTTCTTCCATTAATCTTAAACAATTTCCAAACAAAATTCTTCTAAACTTCCAAATATTTGCAATTTGATTCATTTAAAAATTCTACATCCCGTGTAGAAATAGCCCGGTTTGACCCGGCCAGAAGAAGGTTTCTGGCCAGAATCTGACCGGGTCAAACCGGGATACTATTTCGTTAATTGCACGGCCGGGATCTGAACAAGTTCTCACCGGGACCCGGTCGGGCCAAACCGGGCCGCACCTAATTTAGCCCGGCTTAATATTCCTTAATTGCCCGGTCAAGATCTGGCCGGGTTCCCACCGGAACCCGGTCGGGGCAAACCACGCCACAGAAATTTGCTACGCTAGGAGTTAGAAACTTTTATTTTCAAACAATATTTCGCTTGGGAAATTCCTCCAGAAAAATAAACAAATTAAATAATTGTAAGGTCCTCCTTAATCGACGTATTAGTATATTTTTTATCAAGATATCACTTTGTGAGAACATGAAAACGATTTTCACATGAACAAAATAGCCGCCGTAAGGGGGTTGTTTGTGGATATCTGACAGGTGAAAGACCAATTTTTTGTGTTTTAGGTGTTTTTTCTTTATCAATTATAAAAAAGCAAGCAAACTAATTTTAATTACTTGGTTTCCCACTTTTGGTTCTGCGGTTCCCAGACTTGCCATGACTGCAAAATCGTTGACCAACTTCTTTTCTATTTTCAAACATAGTTTCCCAGTGAAATTATACTTATTTTTTTTGTAATACGATTTTTGCTTACTTTTAATGCTTTTATATATTATCTTGAATAACCAAAAACGTAATAAAAAGAGAAATAACTTTTCCGAACGAGGTTTTGAATTACGTTGTCCTGCGTGCACGTAATTACGATATGGCGACTTCCGGAGTCTTTAATGCTAAAAACGCAGTAAATCGTCGGTTAACGCCAGGTTATACGTTGAGAAATTTGTTAAATTTCTCAAAACTGTATCCAATTTTCTGGAGCAAGCGGATTATTTATAAAGGTAAGTGAATTTTTTTGTTAATAAGTAAGCATGATTAATATTCTTCAACGTTAAAGTTGAATCAATTTTCTGAACCGGTCTCATAGGTTAGGATGTCACGTGAGACCTCTCAAATTTATTTTATCTCTCATTGACAATTTCTTCGATACGAAGAAAGAATCGATGATAAACATGATGTACTTGTAAAATAAAAATATTGTTGGTAATCTATGTTGGCCTTATTTTTTTTGATTCCTCATTAACAATTTTTTCTTGCAGCCCGACCAGCATCCGATCAAGGAGCCCAGTCAAAACCCGGTTGGATCCCGACCGGGTTACCCTATTTGTATTCAGGATCCAAACGGGTAACCCAGCCGGGATCCGACCGGAAAACCCGGCCGGGATCCGGCCAGCGCAGCGTGACGAAACCAACCAGAATCCGACAGTGCAACCTGACCAGATTCCGGATAAAAGCAGGGCAGGCTGCCGGAATCCGGCCCGAACCCGGTCATAATTTCTACACGGGATCTTACAGTTAGAATTTTTCATAATTGGCAACGATTTGTGATTTAAATGATTTACAAGGTAATTTCAGAAAACCCTAAGAAATTAACATAGGTACAATAAAAAAAATGAATAACCTTGCGTGATCCAAAAATATTCTTTCAAAAATCTTGAAATACTCAAGGCTTATTTTCGTCCAAAAAGAAACAATTAATTTTGCATCGCCCTGAATAAGATAATCGATGCAATTGTTGAAAACCCCTTCCCCCTATTATTGGTCACCTCATTTAAATATGCTTATATGAAAGAATACTAACAAATAAAACTACTACTAAATAGTGCAGCACAAAGCGCAAATAATTCCGCAGCGTGTTTGCCAAGATGAATTAGTGCAAATGACAAATATCTTCGAAAATAATGCATTTAGAAGTTTGGAAGTTTGGCTCGGTCAATCATTATACAGTTGAGAGGCTAATCACTGTGCTTTCAAAATCAGTAATCTATATAACCTAACATGTCCACTAACTGTATTACACCACATTTCAGTGGCCAATCATGAACAATGGCCTATGCTAATGTCGGCGTGGCCAATCATACTTCATTTGAAATTATTGTTAATTTCTTTAAATATAAATTGTCCACTACTTTTTACTACTTTCAACGCCCATTGCATCGAAATTGTTGTACTCTTCAGTTCTAAAGATGATGATTCAGCAATGACATTGGAATTAGCAGATCGGTTCAGTAAGTCTGTCACAATACCCGGTACTCTCAAATACCATGCTTTCACCCCTAATGATAAGGGACAGCTGAACCTTAAACTATTTTCCTATGATGAGAAGTGTGACATTTTTCCTAAACCTAAGCGTACCTTGAATTGGGAGAGTACTTCAAAAGAAAAGAAAAATGGTGAAAAGAAAAGGCGAACCAATTAAAAAACACTGTGAAGTGAGAGGCCAGAGGATTCATAAAAATTAAACAACACGAATAGTGAGAGGCGAGGGGACTCACAAAAAACAAGCACCCCGAATAGTAACAGGCGAGGGGACTCACTTGAATTAAGCACCCCGAAGGAGTCTAAAATCGCACTGCCACCTCCACGTGGTAGACTCTGGACACTATGATTTTACAGATCGTAGGTTGACGACAGGCGTTAATTAATAATTTGTCTGTAGTTGACTCATTTGAAAATGCACTGCTTATATATTAACAATCGTTAAATTGGGCACTTATTCATGGAATACCCATGAATAATCAATAATTATTGTAAACTGACGAACTATAATAGTAAGGAATCATTCATACGGAGAAAAATCAACATCACTTCTGAAAAGGGTAGTTTGCATTTTTTATTTGTTTATAACAAATAATAAATAAGTCAGCTTCCTCCGACCCACCGACAAGCATTCTTAAATTCTGTATTAGCTGATTTAATGTAATTCTGAATGAACATGAATGCGTTGAAAGAATGGTAGACTTGCAAACTAGTCTGTGGACTACTAAAGGATTGCGTCTGAGCACGAGCTAGGACTGCCTCCACGTCGGGGCCTATATCTCGGAAACTATTTACTGGACCATTTTTTTGCTTAGGATCTTTTTTGAAGCCAAAAGGTCAAGCTTTCTTTTGAGGGTATTTAAAAAAAATTAAAATACCCCAAATTGCTAAAAAAGTTAAATGAACAATTAAATTGTTTAAAAAATGCTTAAAACATTTTTCGTTAATAAAATATAATAAAAGAGTAAGAAATATCCTTTCAAAAACCCTCATAAAAAATTTTAAATCGTTAAAATAGAAAGGAAGTTACAAGCTTTTGAATATACCAGTGCAGGTGTTGGGGTTGAAAATGTCACCCCCATCACTTGCAGAGGGGTGGTTTTTGTGGTCTATAAATTTGTCGATTAAGTACTATTTGGTAGCTAAACATATTCCCTGAATTTGAAGAAAATCAAAGAACATGACTTTTAAAGTTGGGGCAGTTGAGAAATAATGCCCCCTATATAGAATGTATTATTCATCTGTGCATTTTAGAATTTTGTTCGACGCCTATAGTGTATTTTAGATTTTTTTTTAACTGGAAAACTTCCTCAAGTGACCAATTATTGTACCAATTACACTATAAATTATATATGAATTTCTCGTGACACCCAAATTGGAATAAATAAAACACGTCTCAAGTGTATTTTCAGCAAACCTAATTAGCGTTATTAAAGCTTTATTTAATTGACAAACGCAGTTGCCCCTCAACTTTGCATTATTAGTTATCTATTACTTGATATCGATTGAAAATGTTCCGAAAATACAGTGACTAACAGAATTCAATGAGGTCCGATATCTGATATATGTACCGCGAAGTTTCTCATTCGTCTAATAATTGACCATCATTTCTGATCTCTGACATGAACCAATAATGTGATCAAATGACCCTAGCATACAATCATGTAAATGTATTCAATATTGGACTGTTGTACGTGGAATAGTAGTTTATACAGTAACCTATAATCAATCCAACTACAAGATTACGAGCCGGAAATCCCAAGGAGCCAACAATGGTCATAATAATGGACATGCAAAATGAGATGAAACCAGGTGTATCAGCATTTAACTAGTTATATGTAATGTCAAGCATGATTAGGTAGAAAAGCTTGCATGTACTTCGATAAAGGAAAATCATTCAGCAATTTTACAACATTTTGGTTGATTAAAAAAGAACTATAATCTTTTATAAAGGAATTGATAATATTACAGTCGCATTTGGATAAGAAAAAACTGGATTGCTGGAGCCTTCCGAGAACAGCACAGAAAAAACTAAGTGTAAACTTTACCCGGATTTCGGAGTAAAGATTACCTGCAACAAAAATTACCCCATGTGGATAAACTTTCCCTGACGTCTCGGTATTTTTCTGGTTTTCCCCACGCTTTTAGGGAACTTTTGACAGTTCTAACGATTCGGCAAGTCAACCTTTATGAAGCCGCACCTATCCGATTTGCCTGTTACACCAACCATCAGCTAACTTCACTTCAGCGATTCAAAGCTAGTGGCTTCCAATTTTCAAGATGGTGGTGACAACTTTTATGAGAAAAAAAGACAGTTTCTGCCCATCGAGGGTAATATTTGTGTTTTACCAATACGAACAAGTAAAAATACGAAGTTACATACCTGCAACACTATTTACCCTAAGTTTTTTTTCTGTGAGACGCCGCGCGGCGGTTTCGGATGAGAGTAGCCACGGAGCCGAAAGGGGAGGATGTGCCTTCATTGACGAGGTTCATGAAGAAAAACTAATCTTATGTGGCAGCACCGAGCCGAGTACTAGACCCTCTGTCCAGGAGATACGAATTTTAAGAAATGAAATTTTGTTAATAAGCATAGAGTGCCATTTATACCTTGTATACATAACAAAATATATTTTTGCAACACTGTACGGGAATATGCACCAAAAAATGAGCAAAAAATGGCCGATTATTGATGAAGTCAAAGTGTGCGGGAATTATAACATTCCCGCACAAAATTTCGTGCGGAAATGTTGACCATCAAGCATACTTTGAAGGAAAGCGTGTATCTGCTGTATTCCACGCACGGAAATTAAGGGAACCGCTAGTTTCTGATTGGTCGCAAGAATTATCAGACCCAATGTGAAGCCACCGGATGCGTGGTCCAACAGTATAAGTTGCCATTGGTAAACATTTTACGCGCGCGATTCAAAATCGAATTAATTTAATTCGATTTTGAATCGCGCGCCAGATTACAGCCAATTGCAGAATTTATCCAGCGTGATGGCCAACGAATGGTGCGCGCGCAGGCTGTCCACTATATCAACACTGCCGTCATTTCGTCAGCTGAAAAGTTGAGCTTTTAGATTAGTTTGCCTGGTGCAACTTTGTGATCTGACAAAAGTTTTATAAAAATGTTTGTGGATAATTCCGACAGTGAATCCGAAGATTCGGAATTTGTACCTGGAGACATTCTACACGAGGCAGAAGATCCCACTGCAGTTTGGACACGTTGCCAGTGAGATGCAAGAGAGATGTTGGTTACATTTCAGAGAGTAATTTGATCATCTTTGGGAAGCTTACGTTTGTGAGAGTCGAGTGTAAATCATTTTAGTTCGTTTTTTCCCCTCTCGGGGGGCGTTACCCCCGAATCCCCCACGGGGGCTTCATGCCCCGAAACCCCCACGAGGGCTCCGCCCCTCAAGGCCGACGGGGCTCTGCCCCGGACCCCGCCCTCCACCCAACGATCTTATTACCTACCAATGTTTATTATGTCACGAACTTCCCTTTACAGGGGTTACATAAAATAGTATATGATACGCGTGCGGGTCATAATGTACTATTCTCAAACTTTTTTATCAATATTTATTACATAGCATTCGTAAAAGGTTGACAAATCGTTTTCTGACTGTCACATGCAAAGTGAGGTCAGGTTTACTATAGTTCACCATACATCCTATATTGTATGTATAATTTCCACTAAAAATATAAAATACTTTCGTAGATAAGCACTGATCATATATTTAAAGATTATTTACCCTCATATATATGACTATAAGCAACCGTACACCTAGCACCATATTTTTTTCGTCTCTCATCAACAGAGGATCTAGTACTCGGCTCACGTTCCGCCACATTGCGTAAGGTCACTCTCAATGTTCACACGGCCCTGGTGCTTACGCTCGGAGGGCCTGAATTTGAGCCGAAGGTTAGAACCAGAAAAAGGCTCAAATCAAAGTTTGACTGTATATTGTGCCCTAAGGAGGCAAAGTAGTCTTTTCACAGCTATAAAACGGCTATACGTAAGCTACCGTGAAAATTTTATATCATTTCAATAAATGTGTATTATTACAATTCATAACATGAATTGGTATTGAACACAGTCGTATTCTCCTTGTCTTATCCTTGTGTTTGAGCGCTTAGGGCGCTTTTGGTTTAATTATGTACGTTCTACATAAAAAGAAGAACTGATGTACTTAAGGTTCTATCGACCTTAAGGAAGACATTCTCATCAAGACACTCGCGCTTCGCGCTCGATATTTAGCTCAAAAATCATGTAAACCTCGCGCTCCACGCTCGTTTCTGTTCATCGTATAATAGAAACTCAAAAGCTGGAGCGCGCTTCGCAACGACCATATGTTATGTTCTATGTTCTTCAGATAAAAATCACTAAATTTGTATTGGATTTAGAATGAAGAAGGAACTTTTTTCACTTCAGCGTACATATCCGTATCTTTCTGATAAATCAACAGAAAGATTTTTGCCAACTATCTGAAAAGGGGTGAAGAAAAGTATCTAAGTCTTTTCTGGAACATATATATAATAAATTGTTAAATGATTATTGAAAAATGGACATTTAACATAAAACGGGGGGGGGGGGGGGGTCAAATTTTACACAAATCGAATACCTTCTCTATATGAGAATATAAAAATAGAATGACTTTTTCGAATTTTCAAGTATACCAGGAGCATTAATTATTATTATACCATTAAGCCATTTCCCTTTCGGCGTGGGCGTGACTCGCTCGGTTGGAAAATAGTAATGTGGGGAAGGAGGTATAGATTTTTTAGATTGATCTAGAATTTTCGTGTTATTTATTTAAAAAACACGTTCGTTCCGCAACACTGTTCCGACCCAGGTTGCTGATCAACTTCTCTAGCGATCACTCTAAGTGAAGAGCCTCACAAGTTGTTATGTGTGGTTCCCCACTTGGGCCCGTTAGTATCCAAGGTCTTTTGTTTCAGGCGCCATTCACTCTACTCACATTCTTCTCATAAACTATTTGTTGCCACCCTTTTCTGTCCTGGCCTACTTCTGTAGCTTCCTTGACGTCCATGCATTTTTGCATGCAAGCTCTCCTGTTCCTATGGCTTCTTATATCTTTTCGGATTAAGGTCTCATTTACACATTCTCACCATTCTTTCCGCGGTCTGCCTCGGGGCATACATCCATTTACTTTACCTTCATACACTTATTTCGTTAGACGTTTATCTTTCATTCTTTCAACATGTCTGAACCATCTTAACTGATTTCTTTCCCATGTTTCAACTATTGTCCCTTTTGCACCACTTTCTTCGAGGATTATCTCCCTTCTCACTTTGTCCATCAGTGTTTTCTCGCAAATTGTGCCAATTGTTACATGGTTCAATTGGTTTCATTCCAATTGCGTTAATTTTACTGTTATCGTTTTCTTACCAGGTCCATGTCTCGCTACCGTATATCACAGTCGGTACAAATATAGAATTATGTATTGCCACTTTAGCTTTTTTTGATATATTTTTACTTCTGAGAATGGACCCTACTCTACCGATAACCTGCTTGCCCTTATTTATGCGCCTATTTAACTCCCCATCTGTCTTCCCGTCACTAGTGAATAGGCTATCTAGATATATGTACTTATCAACTTGTTCTAATTCCCATCACCTAGGACAATGTTGCACATTGTTTTATCACCTTTTCCTTCAAACACTATGATTTTTGTTTTATTAACCCTATCTATGCGTTCGTTTAACTTATTCTAAAAATCTATCCGCACTTCTGGTTTCTGTACATTTTCAACCTTGATTCGCGTTTGTTTCGTTTGTTTGGTTCTCTTTCTTCTCCATCCCCGCCCTAAGCTTGTTTTGGAGACTAAAAGGTAATGGTCAGTATTGCATTCAGAGCTTCTCATGACTCTTGTATCTTTGACTAGTTCTCTTAGTCTTTCATCCGCAATAACGAAGTCAATTATACTGTGGCTATTTTCTTTTCGCCAGGTGTACCTGTGGATCATTTCATGTCTTAACGAAGTATTTGTAATAAATAGGTCCTTTTCTAAGCATAAGCTAACTAATTTTTCACTGTTACAATTTTGTTTTGTTCGATCCCCCAGACTTACTTAGCATTCTTTCTGTATCTGTACCCTGACCTTGGCCGCCGACCCTTCCGTCCATATCTCCTAGAAGAATTATTCTGTTACTTTGATCGCAAATACTTATTGTATCATTCAAAGTGTCCCAGAAGGCGACTTTCACTTCTCTCGGGTCACTATCAACTGGGGCGTAGTACGCTATGATAAACAATCTTCTGATTCCTACTTTCGTTCTAACCCACGGCGATCTGGGCGATACATCCTTGACCGTTGAGATGCTGCCTTGCTTCTTCATTCATAATCTAACCGACCCCTTGACTACAATGTAATTCAATATCTACTTCTGACAATATTTCAAAACCGCCTTTCAACCACCATTTTCTATGTTTCTACTTTCGCAACCCTTTTTCTTCGTCTCAGGGATACATAGAATATTTAGTTTTCTTACATGCATAGTTTCTCGTAGTTCTCTTACCTCAATATTACGGGTAAAGGGGGGGGGGGGGGGCAAGGAATGGAAACCGAGAGAGTCACAATTGGTTGACGTGTTATGCAGAGAAGGACACCAGCCTTCAGCAACATTGTATTAGATAGAAGTTCTCATGTTCCATTTTTCTTGTCTTGACTTTTTTTCGTATCGTGCGTTGTTTGGCTGAAAATGTTAGTTTTCGTTTCTTCTTTTGGATTTTAAAAATGCTTCAACTCTAAAAATTTTCATTTTATCGAAAAATGGCATGAGAATAAATTGTTTGAATTTTCGAGTACTATACAGAGCCGCACATATAATTTTCAAATTTTCAAAAAAATGGTCTGAAAAATTTTCAAAATGCTCCAACTTTTCGAATTTTTATCCAAAATGGCTGGCTAACGAACTTCACCTTCATTTTAGAACACTTTAAGAGTATACCATAACCAAATCCCATAGGGTAATCCTTTTGAAAGTTATCGTTCAGGGGGTCTCAAAACGTGGACATTTGACAAAAACCGGGTGGAGGGGGGGGGGTGGGGTCAAATTTTACACAAATCTAATACCTTCTCTAGATGAGAATGTAAAAACAATTTTGTTATCATGCATTTTATTGTAACTTGTGTCGTTTTTCCGTAAATTTAATTTGTTTATGTTTTGTGTTATTTTTTACGATTTGAACCAAAAATTAATACACATATTACATCTTTGAACATTATATTACAAATAAAATTTCTAGCACTACGGGGTTTCGAACCTACATCTATACCTATACCTGAATCTATCACCTGGCAGTCGGGATTCTTAACCATAACTCTACACCTACAGAATTGACAATCAATGAAGAAACCATCCTCATGAGCCACAGCTCAAAGATGTAGAAGAGAAACAACTTTTTAACTCTATTTTTCTCATTAATTTTTTTATTATTATGCGACATCATGTGGATGTAGAATAAATTAACTGTTAATGGGAATGTAAATGAAATCATTTTTTAATAAATAATTTAAGCCAATAACAACAAATTTTTTTCAACATTTTTGTTTAAAATTTTTTCAACACATTTTTTTCAAAAATTTTTCTTCAAACAATACTTTTTCCAACATTTCTTTTTTTTTTAATTTCTTATTAAACAAATTTTTTTAAACAATTTTGTTTCAAACATTTTTTATACAATTTTTTTTCAAACATTTTTTATACAATTTTTTCTCAAACTTTTTTTTTGCGCCCACTTTGACTAATTTTTCTCCGTGTATTATTTTGTTTTTTCGCGTTCTAGGCCATTTTACAACTTTTGATAATGACATAGAATGTCATTATTTAATGAGCATTTGAAATTTGCATCGACGGAACTTTGCAGTTTTATCACGTACTGCAACCATTTTTTTAATCAGGATTACTTTTTTTTATTTCGTGTAACGTTCTGCTTTTTAGGTGTTTCAGAATATTTTAAAACGATTAAGAATGACATCAAATCTAAATTTTCCGGAACATTTATAATTTATCATAAAGATGGAGCTTTGAATTTCTTTGTCTTAAAAAAAGGGAGTGTATACGTGCACTGAAATTTTGGTACGAATATGGGCATGTCTACACAAAAATCCAGTTATTCGTACCCAAATTTCGGTCGTTTTAAAATAATTAACCCTAGTATATCCGACGGCCGGCCCATATTTGGGCCGGGGTTTGACCGACCGTCGGGTGCATCATCATAACTTGTACAAGCCAATGTTATGCCAATAGTCGGGCCATCTCTTGCGCACAATCGGGCCGACCGTACTTTCACGGTCTTTTTGAAACAACGAACCAGATTTTATCCGGCGGTCTGCTTATACTCGGGCCAAGGTTTGACGGACGTCAGATGCATCAAGGTGACTTGTGGCTAACCGACTGCTGTATCCAGAGTCGGTTCGACCACATTCTTGCGGTCGTACCGACCATTCTGCCACAGTGCATCCGATGGTCGGCCCGAAGTTGGGCCAGAATTAGGCTGAAGGTCGGCAGCAGTGAGATTATTTGCACTGGATAATATTAAACCGATGGTCAGGCCAACTATTGCCCAGAGTCGGGCCGACCATAGTGTGATGGTTATTTTGAACCAATTTGCCAAAGCCTAAACGACCGTCGACCAAACCTTGGGCCAGAGTTGGGCCGACGATCGGCAGCAGAAAGGTTACTTGCACTGGATAATATTACGCCGATGGTCGGGCCGACTATCGCCCAGGGTCGGGTTGCCCGTATTGTTATGATTATTTAGAGCCAATTTGCCAAAGCTTAAACGACCGTCCACCCAACCTTGGGCCAGGTTTGGGCCGACGCCCGGCAGCAGAAAGGTTACTTGCTCTGAATAATATTACGCCGTTGCTCGGGCAAACTATCGCCCATAGTCGGGCCGACCGTATAGTTATATGGTTATTTAGAGCCAATTTGCCAAAGCCTAAACGACCATCGAGCCAACCTTGGGCAACAGTTGGGCCGACGGTTGGGTGAATTTTGGAAGCCAATGTCGGCTTCTACACTGATAGAAAGAAACAGATGGTACAACAATATTTATGACTAGATTAAACCTATGTTATTGCTGGTATAGATACAGCTATACAGGATGTGTGTTTTGGTCAACCGATTCTTGTTGCTTATGAAGGTAGACGCGCAGGCCCAAGCGAGATACGCCTGTTGTAAACAAAACAAACTGAGTCGGGTAAATCAGTCATTCAGAAGGTATTGCTAAATGACAACATTTTCGAGATAGTTCGCTCAGGTAAATGTTTATACAATTACACATTTCATATAATAGCAACACATATATTACGGCTTTGTACCACAAATATAAATAAGTTGTATTGATCATATTTCAGTAAGTGTATTTCATACTCTTCGTGAGTGATTTATACGCATTATATTATAAATATACTCATAATTTTTTAACCCACGATCGTATGGTTAAATCAGCGCCAACATTTCTATTAGTGTAACGTTGGCCCAACTAAGATGCCTTCGGCCTGCCATAGTTGGGCCAACCTGGCTTAACAAAATTCGGTTGCCAAAGCTGGCCCGACCTTGGGCCGACCGTCAACTCTGGCTGACAATCAAAACTCGCAAGTGGGGCACGTGAAGTTGATTTTTGTTGCAGGTAAAGATTACTCTGAAATCGCTGTAAAGATTACATTTCGTTTTTTCTGTGTTGGTTTCTTATAAACCATCAAGGAAGTAAATTTCAAAATTGGAGCTGTGATAAAGGCAGCAGAGGTCATCGTGAGGCAACAATCGTATCGGGGGCGTGAACGGCTACCTAGGTCTTCAAAGAAACATGGGAAGCGGTCCGCGTCCCTGACAGCAATAATGCTATTAGAACTCAGGATCATCTTCGCTGCTTACTAGCTCGCCTCAATTTTCAAATTAACCTGTTTGATTCTTTAAGATAGGTTTTCAATTTTATTATTCTGACTTTGAAGTTGGAAAATATACTGTACAAATATGGAGGAAAAATTAAAAAAAGTTTCATCTCAAAAACATTTTCTTAAGTTTATCAAATTGTACGCTGAAGTTGAGGTAATTTTATACTGCTAATTTTTAATGCAAATGAGTTAGTCGGTTTTTCAAACAGTAAAATGCATTTGCTACGAGTACAAACTGCCTCATCTATTTTCGAAGTTTTTTCCCAGGATATTTTGACCTTTTATTTTATTTATGCAGAGATCGTGCAATTGTACAAGTCATCCAATTTTATAGCGTAATCGTCGATAATACGTCTACAAAATATAGAACCGTTTTTGTGCACTAAAAAATTGTGAAGAATTTTCACTATTACCATATTCGACCTAAATCAAACTTTTCCGAGTTATTTTGAATAGCATGTTTATTGTTTAACACTTTCAAACATGTCAGCCGTAGCTGTACACATATGTTTGGGGACTTTTTACAGTATCTTTATGAAGCCATCTCCAACAACTGGGTAAAAAATTCTATATGTCAGATTATTTTTAGTCGAGTTTCCCGTTGAGTGGACTCGGTGATCGAACGAAAATTCCTTGACAGTTCAATGTATCCTAGCGAATGAATTCTAAATGGCAATTTTATATTTTCACATACAAATGACCGACTGCATAATCATTTATATTGTATTACAATCATTCGTATATTTTAAAAACGACTCGCAGGGAATTAATTATATACGATTTCACATTTCCCTTCATATTCCTCACATGTCTTTGTTTTATTGTATAATTCACGTCGTATTTCAGAGCTCCCGTAGTGTCAGTTTTGACATGAATGTAAAATGCGGAGTGTTAAATGTGAAATTATATGAGAGAGAAAGTATTTATGTGATGTTTAAATCATTTGATTTCAAAACGATTTCTTTCAAATTACTAAACTAATAAAATTGTATAAAATTTTTTTCGAGTGCACTACTATACGTCAATCGATTCGTTTAGATTTGAGGAGTCTGCTGAACTAATGTTAACATCGAATTGTGAATCAACTCCATGAGACTGGAATGCAGGCGCATTTACTTGTAGTTCCACGACCAGTTGTGCGAGCACTGCAAGTCTGTTTCTTATGGTTGCCATGGAAATATTTTGTTTACTGCCATTGTGAAAATAACCTTTGTTGGTAGAATTTAATACACTCATGTCCTTATTATATGCCGGCCTCGGTCTATGGGCACAGAATCGGATACCCTTTTTGATCTCAAGCGTAAAGTCGGCACAACATCGATCAGCACAGAATATAGTCATGAGTGTAAAATAATACTATTGTAATACTGCCGTCCAAAGTGAAAAGATACTTAACAAAAGTCTTTTACGTATCTTTTTAACTGAATAGCAGAATAGGTCAATCGATTCTCTTTTGGTCCAGAAATATTGTTCCTAACTCATGTATTAAAGTGAAATGGTAATAATTAAGAAGTCATGGTGGGAAAACAGACTTTTAAAAATTATACAAGAGCTAACAAATGTGAATTATGAGTTTGACACATTCTTGTATCTGTTTTGAGATATTCAGAGTTAAAATAAATCTACCAGATTGATACTATTAAAAACCTCAATATTTTACATGACAAGGCGGTCAGATGTGATGAACTAAAATTTTTAATATTTAGAAATAAAACATCTTTTCATTAGAATTGTGATAATATTTCCTATGTAGAAAATAATACGATTTTGAGTTAACCCCCAAATTATACCATACAGCTGTCATTTAAGGGTCATATAAAAATTTGTATTTTAATCAAATTTGAAATTCTTCTTGAAATTGAAAATTTGACAGCAACCAACTCATCTTATAACTTGAATATTGCCAATTAAATTAAGTCAGGACAAAAACTGATACATATTCTACATGTATTTTATTGCGTGGCTTGCCTTTATTCTTAAGCCTAATTACCTATAAATATTCGTATACATATAAAATACAGGATCTCGAATATAGACACTCATACTGCCCTATCACTTGTAATTCAAAAAGTTGTATGTAACACATGCATGATTTACGCGTTTTATCAGCGCCTTCGTAGCTCTAAAACTAGTCGTTTACACAACAGGTAGAGTAACAGCGAATGCACATGTGCGGGGTAAAATTATAATCATAATTGTACCTAACACATGTGCATTCGCTGACGCCCGTGAACGATTATAGCCGCGCAAACGTAACCTAAAATTTTACACGTGATAAATTTGTAAATGTTACCTTTGTAACATTAAATATCGTGTGCGCTAAGGAGGTAAATATATTTTCACTCAGGCTCTAGTAAAAATACTGAGTTACGAATAGCCGACTCGTACCATAAAAGTTATTCGTACAGAAATCTGGACAAATAGCATGCACATAGTGGAACAGCCATTTGTTGAGAATTCTTACAGAAATATAATATTTACTTCGATTTAAATTATCGTGTCCAATCATCCCAAAATTCAATAATAATAGTAATCTTGTAACATTTTGGCTAACCCAAAAAATAAAATAATAAAATTGTATAAAGAAACTGATAAAATAACTTTTCATTAGAGGAATGTAAGTAACTTAGAGGCAAACAGGCGAGAATGACTACCGCTTTAGTTTTTTGGAGATCGAAATATCAGCCGTTGTACACTGGTTATGGGAACTGACTAGAATAGCTAATGTTAATAGATGTCGAACAAGTGAGAAAATTAAATAAAGGATGTTAAAGTTGTCGATATAAGGTGAAGACACCAGTTAGTGACATGCGAACAGTTAGTGACACCCTGGATGAATTTCTTTATTTATAGACAAATTTAATTGAAATCAAAATGTGAATAAAGGCTTACTGAAAAGTAGCATACTTTAATATTAAATTTCATATAAATATATCCGGAGAATAATTTTTAAAGCAGTGTATAAAAGATAATCAAAGACCGACGCTAGCTGCTATCAAGACGCGCACCTTTCGCTGTTACACTGTTATAAGTAGGGACAGCATTCAGCAAGCACAAGCGAGTCTGTGAATTTTCGTTTTTTTTTTTAAACAAACAACGTACAAAATAAGGCGTAAAATTTCAGTCAGCGAATTTATGTGTCGGTAAGAAGTGGTCTGGAGGGTAAAGGTTTGTATAATGATTTATTATGTGGGAAGTAGGCAGCTCCACACGAGTGTGAAGTTTGCTGTACGAGCCAGAGGCGAGTCGAAGGGGAGTTGTAGGCGAGCTGTAAACGAGCCTGTCTACTGTCTACTTTCAGCACCTGTTGCACACGATATTTTTTGTTCCAAATGCAGGAAATTTTCGATTTGAGAAACAATAAGAATAATTTTTTTGGAAATTCATGGTAATTTTTGGAAATTTATTGTAAAATTACCAAAAATTTCCGGAAATTTCCGGTGTTTATGTATATTACCGACAATTCCTAGAAATTCAAGCTATTCAAAGCTTTTTGAAAAAAATTCAAAAATTTCCGGAAAATGCTAAATTTCCAAAATTTCCGGAAATTTACGAAAAGTTGCTAAATTATCGGAAATTTCTGGTCCCGAAAGCTTTTTGGAAAGATTCCAAAAATTTCCAGAAATTCATGGAAAATTGCTAAATTTCCGGTAATTTATGAAGAATTGCTAAATTACCGGAAATTTCAGGTAGCCAAAGCTTTTTGGAAAAAATTTGAAAATTTCCGAAAATATATGGAAATTTGCTAAATTTCCCAAATTTCTGGAAATTTATGGAAAATTGATAAATTTTCGGAAATTTCAGGTATCCAGAAATTTCTGAAATTTTCGGTAATTTATCGGTAATTTATGGTAATTTATCAGTCATTTATGGTAACTTATCACTTTGAGTTTGTTCAATCACTATTCACTACTCACAATCAGTCTCTCAATCGTCAAATCATAATGAAGTGAGGTTATTATTTCGGCAGTCCTGGAAAGTAAATCTGAATCGAAATGCGCAAGCGCAACAGCAAGAAAAAGTAATCTGGCTGGAAGTGCGCAAGCGCAGCAGCTAGAAAAAGTAATCTTGCTCAAAGAGCGCAAGCGCAGCAGCTAGAAAAAGTCTTTTTATAACTGCTTTTTACCACGGCTTTGGAATTGGTCACTTCCCGCACGCAATACATGCCTCGAAAAGTGAACATTTCGTGCGTGCGTTACAAAAATAATATTAAACGGTCCGAGAATTCGTAAAGGGACAAAAAAAAAGTGGCATTAACTTTAATGTTTTTTTCAACTTGTCTCTAACTATGATGGTCATTCTTATCGCAAAAATCTTTGAAAAGCGTCTTGTTAGAGTCGCGCCTTAGTGAATCGCTTGAAGATTATGGTGTCGGGGATAGGGATGGCAAAAGTATCGATACTAACGATATATATCGATAGACCACCAGTATCGATAAGTATCAGTACATTTTTTGCTTAACGATACATATCGATATTTTCATCTCCCATTCTCCATTGGTGGTGTAAGTGTATAGACTATAGTGTAAAGGTGTTTTTATTATAATATATAACACTTATATATGTATAATATGAGTATAAAATTTTAACAATAATTTATAGTTTTTAAATTCAAATAATTTACAGTTTTTAATGATTAATAGATCTATTTATTTTTCCAAATTTCATTTTAAAAGTTGTAAAGTGAGGTTATATGATTGCTCGTCACATATCGCGGGTTTTAGAACATTTTTCACACTTCGTGATGCCTTTTTTAAATTTTTTATCATTTATTTTTTCACTTTTGTACTAAATACATGAACTTTGTAAATAACTAAAAAATAATTTTAATCATTCGTAATAAACATTCAGCTTTTAAGAGTGTGTATTTTTGGGTTAAGGTATAATACTATATCTAGCATCAAATTCATGCATATTTATTACCAAAAGTTTACCATTTGACCTTTAAAATATTATTTACTTACATATTCAAAATATTCATAATGTATATTACACAGAAATGACCTACTCTCAGTCTCTTACCCGAAATTCAAATTATTCCTGACGCATGCGCGCCAAAAAATGTTCCATTGGTCTATTTACATTTTTAATATTTCAGAGTGGAGGGGGAAGATATCGATATGTATCGATACATTGTCAGAAAATATCGATACATATCGATAGGTTTTTTTGTCGATATTTGCCATCACTAGACTGGGACCATAGCCATATACGCGTATATCAAATAATAACAGCCTCTGCACGGGGGTGAAGGCACAATACTAAGCGAGGAAAAGTACACACGCAGTGGATTTAATCAAACCTCGTGAATTATCGATATCATCTCGAGTGGAATTCGTCAGACAATCACTCTTTATCTCAGATTTTAGAATTACAGATGGGGCCTACCATAACCTCGGAATAATGCACTTGTCAATTTCAAAGAGTTCAACTTGTTTTGACATTTGCCAGTTTTCCCAATCGAAATTTCGCGATAATTTGCGCATCCCTTGATCTGAATATCGTTTCTACGACAAATCCAGTACGCGAAACTATTGGACTAGAGGAATAAAATTGCGATCGAAAGATTTAGGACTGTTGTCGACTTTGTCGACAATCAGACAGTTGATCGGCCATATGGCTATTTTCCGTTAAGAAAAATTTCAAAGAAGACGTTTTATTGTGATTGGTCGAAAGTTCAAGAGCATTTTTAATTATGTTTTAGGAACAAATTGCCTGCTAGAATTTGAGCAGATGAATTTCCATTTTCGACTAGGGTGACCAGATGGGTTGCACCAAAAATCGGGACACTCCAAAATTTTTCATATTACCAGTTAGAGTTGTCAGTATACTGGTCCAAAATCCTGACTAATTGGAGATGAGTAGAGATCACTAGATGACACTCAGAGAAATGTCCTCGTGTGACAAGAGAATGTTTTTTGACGTGAATGGAATTTCCTCTCAAATTTGAGGTTGAGAGGATTTCCATTTTTCTCAACAGCACGAAGGAATAGTACGGAGTAGTATCCCTGTAAGTGGGGAGTGGGACGAGCGACACCCAAGAATTCGTTAATGCTTGCCACGAATGAAAACTGGTATGCTGGCCCGTGCACATGCGCACTGGCGGTTGCCATGCCAACGATGTCAACAAGCGTTTGAAGTTTCGAACTTGTGTATTGAACGAACATAAACAAACGAACATAACCTACATGTGCAGCGAGATGTCCAAATATAGCATAGGGGAGTGGGTTTGACACGTTACTGCGAAAACAGCTCCGCGCATGTGCACGCGCCAGCATAAGAGTTTTCATTCGTGGCAAGCATTAAGAATTCTTGGACGTCGCTTGTCCCACCTCTGCTCACCAAACACATAGGGTGATACCAATCCTTACTATTCCTTCGTGCTCAACAGGTATCCTTTTGCAGTAAAAATTTTCCTTAGGCGACTAACTTCACCTTATCTTGCATACAAATAATTCTGTTCGTGTAAAAATATGTTCACGTCCCACGTCGTTCAAAACAAAACAGGCAAGAGGACGATGCTTTTGTTTCAAGACAACCTTTTCTCTGAGTGGACTAGACGATTAGATAACTAGTAACTAACTAGAGATAGTGCCGACATGCGTTTACGGTCCCTAGTTTTTTTCGTGTTTATCATTGTTTTTAATGTAAATGTGAATCAAAATATTCAGAATATCACAAACGAGTATTTCATAATATATTAAAAACCCGATAATCGGTGACACTCACCACCCTTTACAGGTTGTTGGGAGAAGGACATGTTTCGAATGAAAATTAGATTTTTTTCGGTACTAATAATGGGCCAGTGGACCAGCGCTGATCTTTCGATCTCGAAAAACTGATGCGGTATAGTTATTCTCGCCCGCTTGCCTCTATGTTAATCGGACTCCTCTACCAAAAAGTTATTCTTTCATTTTTTGTGTACGAAAGGATTATTTTAGTTTTTAGATTAACCCAAATTTTGCAAGATTGCATATTATATCGAATACTGGGACCATTAGACACGATACTAACGTCCAGAATTATTGATGCCTAGTGTTTCATACTGAAACATAATATTTTGTATTGCTTATTATCTTCGTTTTGTTTTATTAGCCCTATTATTGGAAATTATTTACTTTTGCACTTTATGATCAAGCCTTTTATTACAAAGAATTATTTGAAGTTGATTGAATTGATTGAGGGAGTCGATTGAATTAACTACATAATTTACTGATTTGTTTGAAGAGTAATTTATAGAAAGAAAGAAACGAGATCGGCAAGGTTCTGATGGATTGGCCTTTTTTTGGTACCCTCTTTTGAGTTGAGAGTCTTCCCGTTATTAAGGACATGTGTCACAGAGGCTTTTTCAAAATTCCTTATAGAAGAGAAAGGGATGAGTCGGCCCACAATAAAAAATTCAATATACCGATCGAACTCGATTGCCAACTTGAAGGTATCGTTTCGTACGAAACACCTGTGCACAACCTTTCTGATACTTCCTTCTACTTCATTCTCCATACACCATCCTGCCCAAAACCCTACTTTTATCTTTGTTATGATTAACAAATTAAAATGTACAACTCTTCATTTGCAACTTAAATTTACAATTTTAAATTACTTAATTTAGAATGTTTCAATTTAGAATAAGCCCTACTATTTATATATTAATATAGCCACTGGTACTTTTATATGTTATCATTCATTACAGTTGTATAAACTATTCTGCTAAGCCATGGCAAAAGGCCATGCTTATAATAGAGCTTTTTATGTTTAACAAGCGCATAAAAGCTATTTAGAACCAAGTTGGCTCCAAGTTCTCTGTAATTCCTTATCTGTTTGACAACTTATGGATCGTTTATTAGTACCATAAAAACCTCTCCTTTGCCAAAGTAGATAGGCGTCATTAAGACGCTGCAATAGCATAGGTATATATAGCTATATATGTCTCAGGGAATGGTGTCCTCAAATCTATCGTTGCAGTGTCTCTCCTTACAATCTCCTTTTAATACGTTCACTTAGATCGACCCTAAAACCTCCAACTTAAATATGCAATCAAAACCTTTATAGGGAGTTGAATATCTTTTTTTTCTCTGAAGCAGCTACCTTCTGGTAATAGTTGAGTTTTAGGATGTAGGTTCTAAAATATTTAAAAATATTGCAGACTAAAAACCCTATGCTAGGGCACGAAAAATACGTATATAGAAATACGCCGAGCTTTTTTCACAATAAAACTGAATAAAAACGATTAAAACAATTGAGAAATACGTTGACTACACTATTGACAATCACAACCACGTTCACTCAAGGAATATGATTATTCAACACTAGTTCACAAAAATAATATGTATAGTTTGCCAAAATTGTTTAATATGTTAACAAAACTGTATAAATCAAAGCTAAGAGGTTCAAGAATTCTACTTTATTGAAACAAAACCTGATAAGTCCATGATTTTTTTTTAAATTTAATCGCATCTTTTATTTTTATATATTAACTGCTCCATGCAATATGGAATCAACTTTTGCAACACGTGCTAAAAAATTATTACACTCCGTACAATAGTAAATATTGTCAAGAATTCAAGAAAAATTGGTTATATTCTGTAGAATGCCTCGTTTTATTTATTTTATCTCCATAAGTCCAAATGTCAAAGTCGAGAAAAATACATTTGATCCCATACGGAGCAACCTAATAGTATATTGTGCTACAAGTTGAAAAAGCGGGAGATTTAAAACGAGCGTGGAGTTAGCCACCCGAGCAGAGCGAGGGTGGCTTTTCAATGTGTGCTCTCTTTTCAATGTGTGCTCTCGCTTTTTCAATGTGTGGGACACGTTACTCTTTCTATAATTTGTTTAAAAAGTGCTAGTTTTTGTTTACCTGTTTTTTGTGTAAAAAGAAGGCGATTTTTTGTCGATTGACGCAACAATAACACCGTATTTTCGGAGAAACTGACGGTGTTTTAGGTTAGGGACGGAGTTGGAAAATGGAATAAAGTTGGCTGCGCACGATGCACAAGCAGTCCCGAGGCAGCACGAACACACCCGGAGTAACACGAAGTAGTTTGCACTTTATTTACTTTTCTCACTGCGCCTCATTTTTGTCGTACTGCGTCCATTTACTTTTTTCACTGTGTCCGTCCACTTTTTTCACTGTCGCCCGCAAAGGTCGGCACTGCGCATGCGCCACGCCATCGACCAAAAATCGGTCACTTTTTACACCAAAAACAGGTGGAAAAACTGGCACTATTTCGCAAATTATAGAAAAAACTGATTTCTTATACGGAATACCTTAAATTATTTCATTCGATATCCAAACATTTGTGAAGATGAAAATAGAAGACCATATAATAGATTTTAGTAATTCACACAATTTGTATCGTTTTATTTGCTCGCTTGCCTGAAAAAGGCCTTTATAAGATAATGTAAAACTACATTATTCGCTTTGAGAAGTTATTCATAATATGAGGCACTTAAATATTCAGTTGCGTTTAAGTACTTTCAATATTTTTCAAAAATCTTCACAAGAAGTTGAAAAATAATATATGGAATCGTCTAAGACATTTTTCAGGTTTCCAGAACACTCAAACCTTCTACACGGAAAACAAATGAAAAATAAAACGGAAGGCTGCTAATTTTAATTAGCTAAAATAAACTTCCTGAATATACTTTAAAAAATCTGCCCGCTTCGCCGGCACATTATCACCTGTTGATACTCGCGCTTCGCGCTCGATAATGTGTTCACCTCGCGCGACGTGCTCGGACACATTTGCCTGACGCTTTAAGCTTGGTTCCTCTAGGTTTTCGCACTTCGTATGCTCGCTATTGCGCACTTCCTGCGGTCTGATACTCTCTTCGTAAACTTCATCGTCATGACTTGCTATTGGTTTACTTACGTCATTTTTACATAAAAAGAAGAACTAATTTACTTAAGTTTCTATCGACCTTAAGGAACACATTCTCATCAAGACACTCGCGCTTCGCGCTCGAAATTTGGTCGTCACGCTTCGCAACGACTATATGTTATGTTCTATGTTCTTCAGATAAAAATGACTAAATTTGTATTTGATATCAAATGAAGAAGGGAATTCCATTACTTCAGCGTATATTTCGGTATCTTTCTAATAAATCATACAATTTGAAATATTTTTTCCAACTACCTGAAAAGGGGAGAAAAAAAGGTATCTAATTCGATTTTGGAACATATTGTATAATAAATTTTAAAATTATTATTGAAAAATGGACATTTGACGAAATCCGAAGGGGGGGGGGGGGGGGGGTCAAATCTCATACAAATTTAATACCTTCTCTGGATGAGAATGTAAAAATACAAATTTTCAAGTACCGTGAGCATTAATGATAGTTATTTTATTGTTTTCATGGTCAGAAATAGTATTGAGAACATAAAAACAATGAGATATTTTGAAAAAACACCCACGAGATGAAAAAGAAATTAAATAAGTTGAGTTTTGATGAGAATGTGCCCACTTGTCGGGCTGATTTTTTCACTGTTAATGTTATTTTTACAAATAATACAAAAACTACACATCCTATTAAAAAGTGACCAATAACAAATTTGTTGACCGTGAAATTAAATTTTTGGATTTTTCATTATTTTTTGTGCAATAAAATTGTGAATTTTCAAATTTTCAAGAAAATTCAAAAAGTTGTTATGAGAACCTTGTAGGGCGTGCAAAAAGAAGTACTTTTCTTTTCTTGACTTTTTTTCATATCGAGCTTTGTTTGGCTAAAAATGTTAATTTTCGTTTATATTTTTGGATTTCAAAAATGCTATAGCTCTGACAATTTTACTTTTATTGAAAAAAATCATAATGATAAATTGTTCGAATTTCCATGTGCTATGAAGAGCTGTAAATAAAAATGTCAAATTTCGAGAAAAAAATGGTCACACAAATTTTAAAAATGCTCTAACTTTTTGAAATTTCGTCCAAAATAGCTGGCTGACGAACTCGTCCTTTCTTTTCACACTCTCATGAAGTGTGCCAAAGGGCAATCCAATCGGATAATTTCCTTGAATGTTATCGTGTTTACAGACTACGACAACGACAGCGACGACAACGACAACGACAGGCAGACACCGACGTAAAAACTATTTTTTCTGACTCTGGGGACCTCAAAACGTCGACATTTGATGGAATCCGCGAAAGTCATTTTTCACATAAAACCAATACCTTCACATTATGATGAGAATGTAAAAATCTGCCCGCTTCGCGGGCACATTCTCATCGCGCGCTTCGCTCGCAAGTTTGAGCGCACCTAGGGCGCGCGACTGTTGAATCTAGCGCTTCCCGCTCGGAAGTATTTACATCGCGCTTTACGCTCAGTTCCTATAGATTTTTGAACTGCGTGTTCGACTTCGATGAAAAGAAAAAGTTTATTTGCAAATATTATAAAATGATCAAAACCTCTATATATGAAGTGATTGTTAAATTTGTTTTTATTTTCGACTGAAAATGAACTTCATCTCCTTGAGGTTCTAGAAGTTTGAAAGTTAGAAAGTTTGAGTGCACTCACGGCGCGCGTTTTGGTCGTCGCGCTCCGAAATACACTAATCGCGCACTTTGTGCTTTATGTTATATGTTCTTCATATACAAATGACTAAATTTATATTTGATTTCAAATGAAGAATAATGATATAATTTAGGCGACAAATTTTATTAGTTAAAATGTTATTTAAGCTTGTGCCGATTTCCAAAAAATTATTTTTTTTTTTTTCATTTTGAATATATATTTCAACAAAAATTGATCACAAGTTTGTAAATCTTTTCTGAATGCACAATTTTTGTTTATTCATCTGTTTTCGTACCTTGCATTGTTTTCCCAAAAATTTGATTTTTTTTACTGTCAATGTTATTTTCACGAATAAAACAAAAACTACGCATCCTATCGAAACATGATTAATAAAAAATTCAATTTTTCCATTTTCGATACTGTTTTTTATTAATAAAACAAAAACTACGCGTCATATCAAAAAGTGAATAATAACAAATTTGTGTATCTTTTTCAGGTGCACAATTTTTGTCAATTCGTTTTTTATCGTATCTCACATAGTTTGACAGCAAAATGGTAGTTTTGATTTTTTAATTATTTTTTTGTGCGATCAAAATTTGAATTTTGGATTTTTCGAAAAATTTGAAAAGTTGTTATGAAAATATTGCAGGGTGTTCAAGAAGAAACTTTTTTCTTTTGTTTTATGGAATTTTGAAAATGCTATAACTCCGGTAATTTTTTTTTATCCGAAAAAGTCATTGAGATAAATTGTTCGAGTTTTTGAGTACTCTGAATAGCCGTACATAGAATTTTGGAATCTTAAAAAAAAATGGTCTCAAAAATTTTCAAAATGCTTTAATTTTTTAATTTTGATCCAAATTAGCTGGTTAACGAACTCGTTCTTTCTTTTTAGGCCCTAAAAAAGTGTGCCAAAGCACAATTCAATCTGATTATTTTTTCGAAAGTTATCGTGCCTACAGACTACAGACAGACAGGCAGACAGACAGACACCTTCGTAAAAATCGTTTCTTCTGACTCAGGGAGTCTCAAAGCGTGGAGATTTGATGAAAACCGACCAAGTCAAATTTTACATAAAACCAATACCTTCTCATTAGAATGAGAATGTAAAAATAATCTGATTTTACAAAATTGTACATTGTAATTGCAATTGAATGTGAACATTCAACATTTATATTTAATTTCAATGTTGATTTCTAAGAAATATGTAATTTAACCCATTCTGCCTCCCCCACACAAACACAATGTTACGTAGACTATTTGCTACTATAAATTTGTAACAGATTCAAAATTTAACTCAAATTCTTGATGAGAAAATAATCTATTATTTACGTGAATTTCTTATATGATAGACATAACGAATTCAAATCCATCGGAATTTCAGTTTCCCACATAAATTCTATCAATACTTAATGTTTATCGTGAAAAATATTCATAAGCAATCCAAATTTGATAAATCCTGCGTACTGAAACAATACTGTATACATATATTTTAAATTTGTAAGCAACAACGGTACTAAGTAGAGTGAAGTCATTCTTTTTTAAATTGAATGTTTATACAGATGCTTTTATATACCTAAATCTATGTTTATATTTCTTCTAGCTCTTTCCGTCTTCAAGATACAACATTCATCTATTTATTAGGAAATTAACATAAAAGGATTTATCATCGCTTGTTTGCTTACTGAAGAAAACGGTTTTACAGTGTTGTCTATATTTGAATCTATTAATTCAAATGAAAGAAAACATAACAGCCAATCATAAACCCTTCCTCTTACCCTTCCCTATTCCGTCTGATTTCTCCTCCTATGCATTTTCGCTATCCCCGCCTTTTCCCTCCAAATCTTTTTCCCTTCCCATGGCGCTACCTTCTGTTGCTCCCAGGGACGGACTGGGACATCAAAGCGGCCCTGGAATTGTGTACCTAAGCGGCCCTTTTCCGGAGTGGCTTCTAAAAAAAAAAAGGTCATCGAGGTAGGAGCCGTGTGCATAGAAAATTTTCAATTGTTTCCGCACTCCGGTAAGGGCGCTGAGGCCACGGTCCTGGTGGGCCCTGTACTAAGTGCGGCCCTAGGTATGCCCTCGGCGGCCCTCCAGGCTCGCGGCCCACCGGGAAATCTCTCAAATTCCAGACGGCCAGTCCGCGCCTGGTTGCTCCCCCTCATCCCATCCCTACTTTTGCCGTCAACGCTCCCTAACTAACGCTGTTCTCCCTGCTGATCACCCATTTCGCTCATCTCCCGTCCCTTCCTCCCACTTTCTAATAATCTCGCCCCTTACCCCTTTCTCTTTCCCTTCTTCCTTCCTACCCTTCCGGAAACCTTTTTTCATCTCCGTGGCCCTTCCCGTTACTCTTCTACTCACCTTATTCACACCTTACCCTGACTCCATAACGCCCCCCCCCCCCTCACATTGACCTTTCCGTCAACCTTCCTCTCGCTCTTTCCCTTCCCATCATCATATATTTCACTCACATCGTTTTTGTAATTACCCTTCGCCACACCCTTCCAATCATCTCGCTGCACATCTATTCACCTCCCCTGTCCCAGGACAAGGACTAAGGCTGCTTTACTGTGTATATGTTAGATAACATTTTTGGAAATAATCACTTTTTCCCACTAATAATAAATAATGCTTTTAGAAAATGATAAATACCTTGAACTTTCGTAAAGTAATGTGAGTAAAATATACACTGCATGTAACGTTTTCGGCATGTAATATAAGTTACAATATGATCGGTTTTAATGTTCTGTCTATAAAACCGTGAAGCATGAGTATAAGGCTAGGGATGGAAAGCCACAATAAAAAGTCGACTTTCGAATTCACAATCGACTTTGACTTTTTCGACTTTCAAAGTCGATTAATCAAGATGTAAAGTCGACTTTTCTGGATTTTTTTCAACAACTGTTTTTAATGTTTGTATTTTCTATCCCTATTAATATTTTCAATAGAAATTATAATTGTATTATACACGTATATTTTATACAAACTAGAACTAGTTTGAAAAAAATACCAATGCGTTTTAAAGACACAAAAACAATTTTGGAAGACAATTTGAAAACTAATTTTTTCATTACAGCACATGTAATGAATTTCAAAATAAAATAAATTTTGGAGTAATTTTCAAATCTTACTGAAGAATCTTGAAAGAAAAAATGAATTTTCATTACTTCAAAGTTAATTTTCACTCAGTCCGAGACGAACGGAATTAAAATACTTTTGCAATATGTATGATGTATGAATTTCAAATATTATTATTATTAAACAGCAAAGGTGAAATGCTATATGATATAGACGGGATAGTAGACGCTTCAAAAGACTCTTTTAAAGAACTATTAGGAGGTGAAGATATAGGGCAACAAAACTACGACATTGAACATAATGCATTAGAAAACCCAATTGAAAAAGTCAGTGTCACTGAGGTCAGAGATATAATTAAGAACTTGAAAAACGGTAAGGCTGCTGGTATAGACAGTATTAGCGCTGAAATGCTTAAATACGGTGGCGAGTACATACCTCACAGGTTGTGCGAATTGATAAATTTATGTTTCGAGACAGGAGAAGTCCCAGACGATTGGAGAAAGGCGATTATTGTACCAATATATAAAAAGGGAGATAAAAACAACTGCAGTAATTACAGAGGTATCAGCCTACTAAGTACCGTAAGTAAAATATACTCAAAAATACTTATTCGTAGGGTAATGGAAATTACAGAAGAGAAGATATGGGAAGTCCAAAGTGGATTTATGCCAGGAAGATCATGTACAGATCAGATATTTAGCCTAAGACAGATCACAGAAAAAAGCTTGAGAGTAGGAAAGAAAGTTTTCTGTGCATTTATTGACCTAGAAAAAGCATTCGACACGGTAAATAGAAGTAAACTTTGGGAAGTCCTTAAAGAGTATGGAGTGAATGGAGGGCTCCTACAAGCAATAAAAACAATATATACGGGTAGTAAAGCAAGCGTAAGGGTAAATGGGAAACTGAGTGACTGGTTCGATATTATGCAAGGCGTGAAACAAGGATGCGTTATGTCCTCGTGGCTATTTATCATATTCATGGATAAGTGTCTAAGAACTGCCCTCTTCGACGAAGAAGGTATAGATCTCGAAACCGTCAAAGTACGTGGGTTGGCTTTCGCAGATGACAAGATTGTTATGGCAGAATCAGTCGAAGAGTTGCAAAGAATGTTGAATAAACTTAATACAAGCATGAAGAACATGGACCTCAAAATTAACGTGAATAAAACGAAAGTCATGGTGTTTGAGGGAAAAAGTGAGAAAACAATATGCAACATTGTCCTAAATGATGTGAGATTAGAACAAGTTGACAAGTACGTATATCTAGGTAGTCTATTCACTAGCGACGGAAAAATAGATGGGGAATTAGATAGGCGCATAAATAAGGGTAAGCAGGTTATCGGTAGAGCAGGGTCCATCCTCACAAATAAAAACATATCAAAAAGAGCTAAAATGGCCATACATAATTCCATATTCGTACCAACTGTACTATACGGTAGCGAGGCATGGACCTGTCAATAAAAGGACAGGAGTAAAATCAACGCGATCGGCATGAAACCTCTGCGCATAATATGCGGAAAAAAAATGATGGACAATGTCCGAAACGAGATAATCCTCAAAGAATGTGGTACAGGAGAGACGCTAGTTGACATATGGGATAGAAATCAGTTAAGATGGTTCGGACATCTTGAAAGAATGAAAGATGAACGACTGACGAAGCAAGTATATAAAGGTAAAGTAAATAGCAGAATGCCCAGAGGTAGACCGCCGAAAGAATGGTTAGAATCTGTAAATGAGACATTAATCCGAAGAGACATAAGAAGTCATAGGAACAGAAGAGCTTGCATGAAGAAATGCATGGACGTAAAGGAAGCTAGAGTAGTATGCCAGGACAGAAAAGTGTGGCGACAAATAGTTTATAAACAGAGTGACAATAGAGTGAATGATGCCTGAAACAAAGACCTTGGATACTAATGGGCCCAAGTGGGGAACCATACATAACAATTTTGTGAGGCTCCTCACTTGGGGTGATCGCTAGAGAGATTGATCAGCAACCTGGGTCGGAGCAGTGTTGCGGAGTGAACGTGTCATTTGAATAAATAACACGAAAACTCCAGATCAATCTAAAATATCTATACCTAACACATATATACCTATATACCTATCTACCTTATACCATATAACGACCTACTTTACACCTATATACCTATCCCAAACTACTTTCCAACCGAGCAAGTCACGCCTACCCCGAAAGGGAAATGGCTTAATGGTATAATTATTGTACTATTAAGTCATTTCCCTTACTAGGTTTTAGATTGATCTAGAATTCTCGTGTTATTTCTTTAAATGACACGTTCGTTCCGCAGCACTGCTCCGACCTAGGTTGCTGATCGATCTCTCTAGCGATCACCCCAAGTGAAGAGCCTCACAAAATTGTTAAGTGTGGTTCCCCACTTGGGCCCATTAGTATCCAAGGTATTTGTTTCAGGGCTCATTCACTCTATTGTCACTCTGTTTACAAACTATTTGTCGCCACACTTTTCTGTCGTGGCATACTACTCTAGCTTCCTTCACGTCCATGCATTTTTTCATACCAAGCTCCCGTATTTCTATGGCTTTTCATGTCTCTTCGGATTAATGTCTCATTCGCAGATTCTAACCATTCTTACGGCAGTCCACCTCTGGGCATTCTACCATTTACTTTATCTTTATACACTTGTTTGGTCAGTCGTTCATCATTCATTCTTTCAACATGTCCGAACCATCTTAACTGATTTCTTTCCATGTGTCAACTAGTGTCTCTACATTCTTTGAGGATTATCTCGTTTCGGACTTTGTCCATCAGTGTTTCCCCGCATATTGTGCTACATTATCGCTACCGTATAGTACAGTCGGTACAAATATAGAATTATGTATGGTGATTTTAGCATTTATTGATATGTTTTTATTTCTGAGAATGAACTCTGCTCTACCGATAACCTTCTTACTCTCATTTATGCGCCTATCTAACTCCCCATCTGCACGCAGAAAAAAGAAATTTAATATTTACTAATCAAGAAATGTAAAGTGTTTCTTGTGACCGTAACAGTAAAAACTGCTCTTAATAAAGGGGTGAAAATGTCAAAAGCACTAAGCATTTCGTAAATGTCACAGTGAAATTAGGGTGAATTTAGCGGCAATCCTTTAGTAAAATCAACCTCTATTCCCTGGTATGGAATACGGTAAGATATGCAAAATCCACTGAACCGAGATTACAATAGTGGTGCAGTAAACATTACAGAAGGATCGGTACATGCTACCGTTCCGAATAGCTTCTTTAGCTTGCCCTCAGTCGTAATAACGCAACCTATCCGCGCGAACCACCGGATGTATTCAGGAAGCCATCGGTAATGGATGGATTGCATCACCTACAAAACATTGATTGTTGACATTTCTGTGACGGTCGTCACATTACTTCATATTCTAACCCAGAAATGAAGGGGTTTTATAATAAATAACACAATTTTGGAAGATAAATCTTATTGACAGATCGCGTACAGTTGAGAGTTTATTGGAGCTAGATGTTTTTGCGTTCCAAGACTGTTCCAGCTGACTTGTATGGATATATGAGGTAAATGCGAGAACTTTTGTCGTGTGCCGCGATGGCATGAACGCGTATTCAAAAGTTGTTACCGAAGTCGCCACCTTAGTTAAAAATGCATTTCGGAATTATTTCACAGATCGCAACTCGTGTAATAGTGTAGTGGTTAAGGTAATCGACTTGCGTGCTTAGGTTTATGCGTTTAAATCCCCCCCGTTGCGTGCGAAATTTTAATTGTCTTATAAGCGTTGTAACTTACAAATACCGATTAATTATAAGTTTATCCGAAAATATATCTCAGAATTAACCGTTTGTTTATTTATTATTATTGTTTAGCCTTTTTGTTCACAATCTATAGAGCCGTCAAAACTATAGTCTGCACCGTTAACATAAGTTAGATCTGTTTATATCATCCATCAAAATGACATGATAATTCGTAATTGCAGCATCGAGGAATAGTGCAGAATAGCGACTGGATCGGTAAAATCTACTGATCCGCAGGTCAACAGCGCTTGAGAATCGGTGCTGGTAACCATCAATGATAGTCATATTCATTTGCCTATAGTTGTAAAATTTAATGAACTGAGGTGTTGTCCATATACGTACTTGGAAGATCAGTAGATTTAACTTGGTTTTCAGTAAAATATAGGGTTCTCTTTTCTGCGTGTGTTTTTCCGTCGCCAGTGAACAGGCTACCCAGGTATACGTACTTGCCAACTTGTTCTAATTTCTTATCATTTAGGACAATGTTGCATATTTTTTTCTTACTTTTTCCTTCAAACGCCATGATTTTTCTTTTATTTACGTTAATTTGGAGGCCCATGTTCTTCATGCTTGTATTAAGTTTATTCAACATTCTTTGCAAGTCCTCGATTGATTCTGCCATAACAATCTTTTCAGCTGCGAAAGCTAACCCACGTACCTTCATTGTTTCAAGATCTACACCTTCTTCGTTAAAGAGGGCCATCCTTAGACACTTATCCATAAATATGATGAATAGCCATGAGGACACAACGCATCCTTGTTTCACGCCTTGCATAATATCGAACCAGTCACTCAGTTTCCCATCAACGCTTACACTTGCTTTACTCATCGCTCGTAGGAGCCATCCACAACCTGTGAGGTGTGCACAACCCGTGAGGTATGTACTCTCCACCGTATTGATGCATTTCAGCGCTAATACTGTCTACACTAGCAGCCTTACCGTTTTCTAAGTTCTTAATTATATCTTTAACCTCAGTGACGCAGACTTTTTCAATTGGGTTTTCTAACGCATTAGGTTCTATGTCGCAGTTCCGTTGCCCTATATCTTCACCTCCTAATAATTCGTTAAAAGAATCTTTTAAAGCGTCCACTAACCCGTTTGTATTATATAGCATTTCACATTTACTGTTTCTCATGCTGACAAACTCTGTACTTTTACTTTCCTTCATCTTTTGTTCATCTTTACATGTGCCGCAGCAGATTGCATTTTTGAGGCCGTTAAAATCAATTCAAAATTCTCTGGAATACATCAAAATAATTAAAACTCACCAGAATTGTATATAAATTTAATTATTTTCGTTGAACCTTTGAATTTTCACCAAATGTACGAATAAACTGTTTTATTGCAATATGATTTATGATATACAAAGAGTATGCCCCCCCCCCCGGGGGGGTGAGATGGGTGGATTTTTGTAAATTGCAAATAGGGCCTGGAGTCTAAAATCTGAGGTTTCCTTTATCTTCAAAATTAATAGTACTTAAGATACTTATCTTGAAAAGCTGCCTCAATTATTCCGCTTTTTGTCTTCGAAGATTCCTGTCATTTGATAATGTGCACTTTTGACTTCCGATTTGTGATACCTTGTTGATTGGAAGTCAATTAAATTGTTCGTGAATGGATAATAATTGCAAAATAATAGCGCAAAAATAGACCAGATTACTGGGAGATTTAAATTTTATTTTTAAATAATTTATAGTTCATTTATTCTGTGACTCGGAGATGACAGGACCTTATTCTGTAAAGGCGCGCTGTTGACTAGTTTTAAAATGCGCACATGGACATTACATATGGTGTTTGTATATTTAACAAGTTTCTCTGTCCATTTTCGACAATAAACATTATATACTTTTTGACTGCATTCAAATTTCACGTGTTTCTTAAATTATCAGTCACATTAACACCGTTCTTAATTTATATCATATCATTTTCAAAATATAATTTACACGTTCTCATATATAATTGTTAACGCGATTTATCGAGCTACATAAATTTCAAATTTTAAATTAGAGTACAAAGAATTTAATGACCTAACTAACATAGATGCAAAAATGACTTGAATCTTTATTCTCAAATCACATGTCTGCGTCCAGACTCTGAAGGACTACTAGGTAGTTGGCCAGCGTCGTTGTGCTACTGTTAAAGCAAAGTATCTTTTGGTACTCTTTACATCTTACTTTGGATTAGTTTTCAATTTCTAAAAATAAATCCATACGGACTAGAACCCATGTGGCTGAATTACTAAACACTACACAACAGTCACTAGCAGGGACGCACTGGGACATCAATGCAGCCCTGGCATTTTGTACCTAAGCGGTCCTTTTCCGGAGTGGCTTCAAAAAAAAAAAAAAAAAAAAAAAAGAGGTCCTCGAGGTAGGAGCCGATGGACAAGCGTGCGCATGGAAAATTGGCAATTGTTTCCGCACTGCCATGGTGGGCGATGGCCCTGGTGGGCCCTGTACTAAACGCGGCCCTGGGTATGCACTTGGCGGCCCTCCAGGCTAACGGCCCACCGGGAAATCTCCCAAATTCCAGACGGCCAGGCCGTGCCTGGTCACTAGAATTTTTTGAAAAGCCGGCACAGCATGTAGCAACGTTGGATGCTTGTTGCTGTTTGATGTGTGCGCACATGCGCGGATGCTTTGACCGTGAGTCGCCTCAGCAGCACAGCAACAGTAAAGCAAATCGAGGTGCAAATGTATTATGGATTTGTTGCATGGCGGTAAGAAAAATTCTTTCGGTTGTCGGAAGATGAAAAGTCGAATGAACAAAGTCGACTTCGAAGGTCCAGAGTCGATTTTAAAAAGTCGACTTTTGGACCGGGAAAGTAGACTTTCGGCTAAAGCCGAAGTCGATTTTTCCATCCCCAGTATGAGCACGTGCTATGCTCGTATAATATACGCCCGAGACCCACATAGCGTCACTCAGCCATAGAAACCTGTAGTTCAACCACGATTTCCACGTTAATGCGCGGAAACATCGATTCACATTCCGAAGCGTATATTTTATTATTTTAACTTGACCAAGAGACAGGCCTGAGATTGTATGGAAGCTATTTGAGACGCGGCCAACCTACCTATTTTTCAGGAAGTATTACATTTTTCTCAATTTCTTCGAAACTAAATGTAAAATTTTTGAAGAGCCTGTAAAAATATTTGGTAAATATTATATATTAAAAATAATAATGGTATATTTCGAATGCATGATTATTATTTTTTTTTCTTTTAAGCTGACCCATTGAAGTCCTGTTGCACTGTGTATCTAAACTGGCGGACAACTCCACTTCACTGGGTATGGGCCTATGAAAAATTCACTTTACTAAGGCGGGCTTAGAATCACTCTATGAATCTAATCATAGCCTGTGATAACTTGCGGCTGTATCCAAATTTGTTAGAAGTACTCACATTTGCCTGAACGTTTGGCCAAGGGAGAGGAAAACTGCAGGAAACCATTATCCGGAGTTGAGCCGGTTTTATGACAGTCAATTTTGAAAACACACATTTGTTGTCCAACCATCGAGTGTGCAGAGTGCACACTGCACAGTCATTCTCGGCGTCAAACCTCCCGCTCGACATTTGGTTGAACGCAGCGTATCCAGTAATTATTGTCATTCTTGCCAAGAATTTTTAGAATAAAATTCGATCGCTTATCCAACAAAATTTCCGTTTGACACTAAGAAAAATGTTTGTTTGGGACGAATTGATTTTGCTAACTCAGAAAAAGTTTTGTTTAACTACAAACGTTATTTTGGGACAATACAAATTGTTATTGCTTATTTAACTATAACCAAATTATTTTGTTTTCCAACCCAAGAAATATTCTGAGAGTGAATAGATTTGGTGTAAAATATTTTACAGAGATTATACAAAAAGCTCTATGTATATAATAAATACTTGCAATAGTTTAATGTACTGCCAGACACAAAGGCGACAGAACCCTAGGGGCCACAGGGGGCAATGCCCCCTCCCCCCCCCTAGAAATCGATCAGGGTGGGACAAAGTATTGATTTGCCCACCTCTGAAATCGAATAATTAAATTCATGGGTTCGTTTAAATTGTTTGAAAATAGAAACTCTCATTTTGTTTGACTATAGATCTGCGGCTAAGAACTGATAAAAATGTGCCGGCCATGGAACAATCAATGTTTATTATCCTCTTTATCCTACAACTAATACTCCATTCCACTACCCATTCATAAATAAGGCATCATTCAAATTCTTGAACCCAGTACTAAGCTTAGCTAGGTCGGATACTGGAAATCTTTCAATTATTTCTTTCTTTGTTCAATCTTTGAAATCTATCTGAAATATTTAGAAATATATAAAATATTTTCGACATATTGGGTAATATTTGTGAAATAATAAAAATCTTTGTGAAATCTATACGAAATCTTTGCGAAATATTTGAAGTCTTTGTGAAATATTTATGAAATCTTCAGTAATTCTTGGAATCTTCGTACAATCTTCGTGAAATCTTTTCAATTTGTCTGAAATCATTGCGAAACCTGTGGAATCTTTAGAAAATCATTGAAATCTTTGAAATTTGTGGAAAATCATTGAAATATTTGTGAAATCATTGTGAGGCCTTACAAAATATTTGGGACATATTTGAAATATTTTTGAAATATTCGGTAATATTTGTGAAATTCTTGAAATCTTTCAAATGATTCGAAATCTTTGCTAAATATTTGAAATCATTGTGAAAGCTTTATGAAATCTTTGGTAAATTATTGCAGTCTTTGTCAAGTCTTGGTGAAATCTTTTGAATTTATCTGAAATCTTTGCGAAACCTGTGAAATCTTTAAAATCTTTGAAAAATTATTGAAATATTTGTGAAATCTTTGTGAAATCATTGTGAGTCATTTCAAAATCTTTGCGAAATATTTTTGAAATATTCGGTAATATTTGTGAAATCTTCTCAAACTTTCGAAAGTTTTTCGAAATATTTGAAATCTTTGTGAAATCTTCAGGAAATTATTGCAATCTTTGTCAAGTCTTTGTTAAATCTTTCAAATCTATCCGAAATCTTTGCGAAACCTGTGAAATGTTTGGGTAATCATTAGAATCTTTGTGCAATCTTTGAAATCTTTGCGAAGTCCTTAGCAATATGAATGTCATACCTGTATTTATTATTTATTATTCACTACTTATTATTTATTTATTATTTATGTTCAATTTTTACCTAGTATAATATTATTGTCCTATGTACATTGTACAAATTGTACCATTAAATATTATAAGTCTATAGTAAACTTTGGGAAGTCCTTAAAGAGTACGGAGTAAATGGAGGGCTCCTACAAGCAATAAAAACAATACATACAGGTAGCAAAGCGAGTTATTTCCTCGTGGCTATTTATCATATTCATGGATAAGTGTCTAAGAACTGCCCTCTTCGACGAAGAAGGTGTAGATTTCGAAACCGTCAAGGTGCGTGGTTAGCTTTCGCAGATGGCAGAATTGTTATGGCAGAATCAGTCGAGGACTTGCAACGAATGTTGAATAAACTTAATACAAGCATGATGAACATGGGCCTCAAAATTAACGTAAATAAAACGGAAATCATGGTGTTGGAGGGTAAAAGTGAGAAAACAATATGCAACATTGTCCTAAATGATGAGAGATTAGAACAAGTTGACAAGTACGTATATCTAGGTAGTCTATTCACTTACGACGGAAAAATAGATGGGGAGTTAGATAGGCGCATAAGTAAGGGTAAGCAAGTTATCGGTAGAGCAGGGTCCATCCTCACAAATAAAAACATATCAAAAAAAGCTAAAATGGCCATACATAATTCCATATTCGTACCAACTGTACTATACGGTAGCGAGGCATGGACCTGTCAAGAAAAGGACAGGAGTAAAATCAACGCGATCGGCATGAAAACTCTGCGCATAATATGCGGGAAAACACTGATGGACAAAGTCCGAAACGAGACAATCCACAAAGAATGTGGTACAGGAGACATACTAGTTGACATCTGGGAAAGAAATCAGCTAAGGTGGTTCGGACATCTTGAAAGAATGAAAGATGAACGACTGACGAAGCAAGTGTATAAAGGTAAAGTAAACGGCAGAATGCCCAGAGGTAGACCGCCGGAAGAATGGTTAGAATCTGTGAATGAGACACTAATCCGAAGAGACATAAGAAGCCATAGAAATACGAGAGCTTGCATGAAAAAACGCATGAACGTGAAGGAAGCTAGAGTAGTATGCCAGGACAGAAAAGTGTGGCCACAAATAGTTTTTAAACAGAGTGACAATAGAGTGAATGATGCCTGGAACAAAGACCTTGGATACTAATGGGCCCAAGTGGGGAACCATTCATAACAATTTTGTGAGGCTCTTCACTTGGGGTGATCGCTAGAGAGATTTATCAGCAACGTGGGTCGGAGCAGTGTTGCGGAATGCACGTTTCATTTAAATAAATAACACGAGAATTCCAGATCAATCTAAAACGTCTATACCTAACACCTATATACCTATGTACCTTAAATCCATATACCGACCTACTTTATATCTATATACCTATTCACTAGTTTTTCCAACCGAGCAAGTCACGCCTACCCCGAAAGGGAAATGGCTTAATGGTATAATAATAATAATAATAATAGCAACCCAGTCCGTGAATGATGGGGTAAAAACCAGGCTTTGCCCAATATGTCAGGGCACACGCTCTTATCAGGTCACTTGATTGCATTATAATAATACGTCCGTGACTGATAATATATACCGGGAAAACCCCGTGCATAATATTTAAACAGACAAAAAATCCAACTCTAACCAGGAATGCCTTCGACATATTGGGCAATAACCATCTTAAGCCTGAGAGAAAAATGAGCTTCCTCATTTTTTTGTACATTATATAATAATAATATAATAAAAAAATAATAATAAAAAAATAATAAAAAAAAATAATAATAATAAATAATAATAATAAAAAATAAATGAGTTTCCTCATTTTTTATAATAATAATAATAGCCCTACCGAAGGTGTTCTCGCGTTGTCGTCGCGGTAGGGCTTGAGCTTTCCTCTCATGAATTTGAAGGCTATGTTGGCCGCAGCATTGCTACTGACAGGGTTTCCCATGCCAGACAGGCAGAAAACGAAGAGGAAAGTGACT
>CAKNXH010064234.1:24975-48080 GCA_932178445.1 Andricus quercusramuli | reverse complement strand
AACGCCAACATTTTTTTTTAATAATTTTTTTCCAACAAATTTTTTTCAACCAATTTTTTTTTTCAAACATTTTTCTACAAATTTTTTTTCAAAAATTTTGTTTCCACATTTTTTTTCAGAACAATTTTTTTTCAAAAATTTTTGTTTCAAATTTTGTTTTCAAACATTTTTTTCGAACAAAATTTTTTTACTCCACTCTATGCAATATAAAATTAGTATTTTTCGCTACCACCACCTAACAACTTTTTCGGACGGGCGGGCGTTGCAAAAAATAGCACTTTTATCACAAATACATTCTAACCCATCTCTTCCCTTCTAATAGACTTATTTAGCTCACTTCTTGAGATCTGTATATTTATAAATAGAGGTTAGGAAACAGTAAACAAACCGGCCCACCTCTTCCACGCGCACGCTCTTATGAGCAGTCGTACGCTCTTCTATTGTACCGTACGGTAATGATGCAATAAAAAACATGAAGTTTAGCCTTTTTCAATATTTACAAAAAAATAACAGATTTTAATCATAAAAAGTCAGCTACTTATGAAAAAAAAACATCGTGGGGCAAGTAACCCAGATAACAATACGTGCCGGCACGTGATCGGCCCGACGGGCTGGAGACGAGCGTGCCTGCTAAATGCACATGACAGGCCGGCAGAGTCGGAATGCGACCGAAGGGCGGACAACGGTCCGGCATATTAGACGCCCGTCGGTCTTGCAAACGGCGAGGTACGACGGGCCTGCGACTTGCACGACCGCTGCAGGCTGATAGTGCGAGTATAGTTTGAGATCGAAAACGCGCATGCGCGTTTTGGATCAGCTGTTCCTGTCGTGTTTCATCTCGTGTGGCGTTCACACCCGTGAATTTTCGCTCGCATGTGAGTGAAAGTGTGCGATTTGCAAACAATTGTTCGTTCCAGATAAATAATAGAAGGATCACTCGACCTCGAGGCATCGTCAAAACATAAATTTTAGATTATAAACTCTATAGCCTGCTCTTCTAAGTGAAACTTTTGTTTCTGAGGAGGCGTGAATGCATTCACGAAACCCATGGGTTTCGTTTAAAAATGTCAGTCTTAGGTGAAACACATCAACATGTTATATACATAACCTAAAGATTTAGAAATTTTGTAAAACCTGTTTCTATTCTCTGGATTAAATTTGTTAGCAATTTTTTGCTGTCGATGTCCTTCGAATCAACAAAGTTAGCAAATAGCACGGAAGGTAATGAAATTCTGCGTATGATAATATAAAGTCCAAGTTGAAAGAAAAATGTCAATATTATAAAAAGATATATATATATCTTTTTATAAGAATAAAATTTTCAATTTTTCTTTCAACTTGGACTTATTATACGCAGAATTTCGTCAATACCTTTCGTGTTATTTGTAAATTTTTAATTTATTTACATAAAAAAAGATTTTTTTAATTTTTATCTACTCGCACACTCAGCCTGCATTTTACCGGACCGTCGGTCATGCAGTTCGCCGGACCTTGTCGCTCCCGCCTGTTGGGCTGGCATATAGACATCAATGGTGTGCACATTAAGGTGCATATCTGCCGCCACGTCGGTCCGATCGATCGGACCGCGGGCCGGCAGATCGCTTGCAGCCGGCGGGCATTTTGCTATCTGGGAACGGAATGGTTTTTATAGTTGTCTTTCACTCCGAAACTGGTTTTCAACGCACGTACGGGAATGACGTTTTTGTTGTAAAAATGCACTTTTCACTTTTGAATATCAGATTCACAAAAAAAAGTGTTAATATTTCAATCTCAATTTTATAGAATCTTGTATTAAACAATACGCCTAATATTTTTGTATTTATTACTCAACTTTAACTAAAATATTTTACTAGAAAAAAGACGTACGGTAATGACGTCTGAAAAGATAAAAATCGACTGACAGACTTCAAGGTTTTTACAACATTAGTAATTTGACTTAAAAATGTGCACACATTGAATTTATGTTCATCTAAAGTTTACAAACTTGACACGTTAAGCATTTTTCAGGTAACTGTCTAAAAAAAAAAGGAGAGAATCAGTTTATTCTTGTGCAAAGTTAGGTTGGGACGTCGTACGGTAATGACGCTTCCGGAGTTCTTATATTAAATTGAAGTAAATAGAAATAGAAATGAAAAAAAATAACTGACCATTTTGTAGAGGATGATAATAAGTATTTATTAAATTTAAAAAAATAACAGTACGAGTTATTGAATTAATGTTATATTACTGGGACTACAAGTTTGCCTTCAATTTGACAATAAATTACCCATATGCTAACCTTCCTGACGGCTAACACAGTAATGGGAGAACGCGGATATTTCCGGCGTGCGCCCCCAGATAGCAATTCGTGCACGTCGATGCGCGAACGAAATGCTTGCAAGAATGCACCTATTCTGCCAGCACTTAGTGCGTGCACAATGTGTCGCTAATGTCAGCATGCGTACAGTCACCCGGTGACTGAAAATTTGAAACAAGAATCTTCTTGAATATTCGAAATATGATTCATCAAAGTAAAACTTTGTGATTTCGTATCACACTTACCTCTATCGACCCTAACATTTATAACTTCAAAATAAAACAAATTTTTATTAATAAAAATTATATCTAGAAATGAATTTTTCAAATAAATTAATAAGTTTGTATTATGCGTATGTGACGTTAGCCGAAGAAAGGGGGCTTACTCTAAAAAAATCGAAATCGAGGTTTTTGCAACTTTCGATAGTTTTCGAGTTGCTCTTTTTAATAAAATCATCGAAAAAACATTTCGAGTTTATTCTTTCTAATAATTGAGTTGTTAGGTACCCGAGATAGCAGGCTTTCGCTCGAGATCCCGTGAAACACCTCCCACCACTGACCACTACATCTACGCGTCCCTTCTATACCCGTCCGTGAGCTGCGTCTTCGACCTATCTCTTTTCTCGTGAGAATGTAGTGGTAAGTGGAGAGGGAAGATTTCGTGAGTCTTCCCTCTCTCCTGAAAGTCGCGTCTATCCGGACGACTTCGACCGCTCGCCCTGAAAAATCTTACTTTTCAGAGTAAGCCCCCTTTCTTCGGCGCACGTCACATATACTTATTATGTATTAAAAAAATAGTAATACATTTCAACAGATAAAGAAACAAAATTAATTGAAAATCATGTAAGAACTATTTATTAACGAAATAAGATCAAATTGTCCAAAGGATTTTGAAGAATCGCACGCTATCAGATATACATATAGACTGAGAATTCTATTATTTTCAAATTACAATACAAAAATTTTTAGAATATGTAGATATTTCATGTATACATATTCTTTTTTGCTGAATGAGCACCGAAACGTTGGTAGATATGGTGAATGTTTTTATATTGTCATTTGAAAATAATAAAATCAAAAGAAGACGAAAGAAAGGAAAAAGAGAAGGAACGAGATTTGGTAGGTTGCCTTCTCATTTTTCTTTCTCCTCTTTTTTTTTTTATTTTCGTGCTATTTTTTCAAACTAAAATAGAGAAATTTGGTGCGGAATGAGCACCGTAACGTTGATAGATATTGTAAATGTTTTTGTATCATTTGGAAATAATAAAATTCAAAGAAGACGGAAGAAAGAAAAAAGAGAAGGAAACTGAACTGTAGTACCACCAAATATATATGTTTATGAGTCCCTGAATCCAAATCTGGTATCAGATTTGCTCCATCACGTCAGATTCGCACTGTATGTTGTGCTTAAGAAATGTCCAAAAAGGCTCATTTTCACGAAAACCTAACGTGATGAAGCAAATCTGACACCATATTTGGATTCAGCGCCACTAAAAGACGTAAAGGTATGATGTTCTAGTTTAGTGGCCATGTCGCTTTCTTTTTTTGCCCTTCCCTGTAATTCTATTCTTTAAGGGCATTTACCAGAAAGTGACATGATTAATTGTACGCGGTTTATTATTCAGCGGTTTTGTAGGAAATAGTTCAAAATATGTAAGGACATATCTATGTCTGGCCCATGTTAGCTTTTTTGTTTTGTTCAAATAGTGCAATTTCATCCATTTTTAATTCTTAATGTTTCAATTTTACATTTCATGAATGAAAATTAAATCTTGTTGGTACTTTCCTCTATCATAAAAAAAACAATTTCAAGACCCTACTTACACGCACACTGAGTGCTTGATCCATGCGCGCACGTACATGTAGGCCCGACGTGCCCAGCATATGCTGTTTGGGCAGTAGTGATTTCTGTGTATGTTTAGGTTATGTAACCCCATGTGTCAAACTAAAAATTCACAGGAATCACTACTGCGCATGCCAGGGATATCCGCGTTCTCCCATCATTGGGCGACATTTCCACCTCGCCTAGCATTGCCGCGAAATATTTGAATCACTTTTTGATTCTATTATATTGATTCTTAGTTGGCAACTTGTACTATTTCCGGGAAATTTGACATTTGTCTGAAACGTTTTCAATTGGAATACATAATATTGCGCGATCTCCGCATGTCAGTACACGCGTCCTGTGTTTATGCCCCTACGCTGCTGGTGTTTTTCATGCAAAAGAGTCGCAACCATCTCTCGTCCCTTGAGCTGAGAAACTGCGTGGGCCAGAAGTTCTATGAATGACGGATGTATTTATCTGTATATTATTATTGATAGTTTCACTAGCGACGGAAAAATAGATGGGGAGTTAGATAGGCGCATAAATAAGGGTAAGCAGGTTATCGGTAGAGCAGGATCCATCCTCAGAAATAAAAACAGATCAAAAAAAGCTAAAATGGCCATACATAACTCTATCTTCGTACCAACTGTACTATACGGTAGCGAGACATGGACCTGTCAAGAAAAGGACAGGAGCAAAATCAACGCGATCGGCATGAAACCTCTCCGCATAATATGCGGGAAAACACTGATGGACAAAGTCAGAAATGAGACAATCCTCAAAGAATGTGGTACACAAGAGACACTAGTTGACATATGGGAAAGAAATCAGCTAAGGTGGTTCGGACATCTTGAAAGAATGAAAGATGAACGACTGACGAAGCAAGTGTATAAAGGTAAAGTAAATGGTAGAATGCCCAGAGGTAGACAGCCGAAAGAATGGTCAGAATCTGTGAATGAGACATTAATCCGAAGAGACGTAAGAAGCCATAGGAACAGAAGAGCTTGCGTGAAGAAATGCATGGACGTGAAGGAAGCTAGAGTAGTATGCCAGGACAGAAATGTGTGGCGACAAATAGTTTGTAAACAGAGTGACAATAGTGTGAATGGCGCCTGAAACAGAGACTTTGGATACTAATGGGCCCAAGTGGGGAACCATACATAACAATTTTGTGAGGTTCCTCACTTGGGGTGATCGCTAGAGAGATTGATCAGCAACCTGGGTCGGAGCAGTGTTGCGGAATGAACGTGTCATCTAAATAAATGACACGAGAATTCCAGATCGATCTAAAACACCTATCCCTAACACCTATAAAACTCCTATATACCTTATGCCCATATACCAACCTACTCTATACCTATTCACCTGTTTACTATTCCCCAACCGAGCAAGTCACGCCTACCCCGAAAGGGAAATGGCTTAATGGTATAATAATAATAATAATAATATTGATTTGAAATCGACCTGCGCTTTTACGGTACATGCGTAGTTGGAAAAGTTGCCTGCAGGGAGCGCATTAATGCAAGGCCGGAGCAGCCAATGACGTCGCTTGATAAAAAGAACCTGCCTACTCGCGATAGAGGCGGGGGCCCCTCCAGCCTTGAAAATGAAGAATCTTCAGGTTTCAAGGGCACGGAAATACGGGAGACTTCACTGTTTATATCAACATTTTCTGTCAAGGAGTTCTTCCTAAATTAATAAATTTCCTCTACTGAAGAATCAGCATAAATTCCGCCTCAGATTTTTAATACGTAGATATTTCTGCTACTCCAACGAATTTTGTCTCTCAAAGCAATCTCACGTTTTCATGTGAGAAGAGATAAAAGTAAAAAAGCGAAAAAGTCTTTTTCTAGCACGGTTGAATGTTGATCGGATATTTGGAAATCAAGTTCTGTTTCCAGGATATAAAACTGCGCTTAAGTAAATAATTTGAAAATGTTGAAAATTGTGAGGTTTCAGTCAAATTACAGAGTGGCCACTAAAATCACAGAAGAAATTCCCGGTCATTTCCCAGACATTCCCGGCTTTGCATTTTTTTTTTGCAAACTGAAAGCCTTTTATATTGAATTATTTGAATTTTGAACGGAACTGAAAATTAGACACTATTTTAAAATAGAACATTCAAAATTGTATATTTTCAAAACAGTAGCCTCCGAAATTGAAAAAAAAAACAATATGAAATCTAAAAAATTAATAAAACTCTAAAAGAGAATCACTTAACATTTTGTTCTCTTTCAAACTGAATTGAACAAATAAACTTGAATATTTTTTTCATTTTTAAGCTTGAAAACGTTAAAAGTTGAGTAATTTTTATTTGGTCAATTAAAAATTGAATACGAAAATAAGCATTTAAATTGATATATTTGGGCTTCCGCATGAAAGGAGCCGTTATAGCCGGTTCTAATTCAGGGATATTCGCGTTTTTCTAAATCAGGATCAAAATTATTAGTTTAGGGTTCGAGTGGATGGTGATACTAGGACCTATACTAAATCTTTCGGCACCTACACTCACGTCCCGATAGCAATTGAAATTGGAAGTCGGTATATTTCATGTTCGAAGAAAATAGTATATTGTGTATCAACGAGAATCAAAAGACTTTTGCCGCTCCTTGGTGCATACGTTAAATACTTTATAAAACAAAGGTATGATTTACAAGTTTCTCAAATCTGACATTTGAGGTTAGGTTGACGCATCCATAATCGCACACCGACCACTGTAAATGCGCATGTGCGATGTAGATTATGAGCCCATAATACTGCTAGGAGTTCTATGCACTCATTATTGTACTGCGCACATACGCATTAGCTTTCGCTCCCCCTGTTGTGTAAACGGCTACTTTCAGAACTGAAAAGACGCAAATAAGACGCGTGGATCATACCTGTGGTACATAAAGTATACACGTGCGCTTATGGCACGCGCCATCTTTAGATAATTTCTCGAAAAGCGGTTTTTCAAAGATCCACCTATAAAAATTTCCCGGCAGCTCGTTTTTCAACCTAGAAGATTCGCTTTGAGTTTGAAATGCCCTAAACTATACGGCATTGTAGCCCTATACGTAACTCTTTACTGACCAGAAGGGCCCTTTTCATGCGGTGGTCCACAAATTTGTTTTCACTGGTAATGTACCAGATAGAACCGATTACAATTAACGCACTTGAAAGTGAACCCTTTCCAATTCAAGCTTTCGAAATTAAACAATTTCAAATCTCATTTCGCAATTTTTGAATTATGTCTTCAATACTGTTAACATTTAAATGTGCCAAGTTAAACATTTTAAAGTAGTTTCATTTCAAACTGAAATTATTATTTACGTGAATTGACTGTCATTTTTCATACTCGAAGTTGAGGTGTTTTAAATTGAAAACTTTTCGCGAAAAATTGTTCTTAAAAAACTTTGATGATGGCAGTTCGAATCGAAAACATTAGATATTAAACAGATTCAACTATATCGACGAAAAGCTTTGTCTAAACCCAGACAGTTTGTTAATTAGAATCGTAAAATTTAAACCCTTTTATTTTGAAACTTTTTAATGTTAAATTGTTTGAATTTATATATATATATATATATATATATATATATATATATATATATATGAAGCTTTGAGCAAACGGTTCTAAGAAGACTATTGATTAAAGATATTACATCTTTTTAAATCGTCAATTTAAAATTGCTCAATTTTTTCACACCAACTAAAATTGAAAAATATTAATTATCAATAATGTAAGTGAATTAATAATATTATAATCATTATAATTATTCATTAATTGTTGAATTAAATTAATTTGTGGTGCTTTTACTTTGGAATTGTTTAAGTAAGCCGCTGTGTTTCTTAATTTTTCAATTTGAAAATTGTCCAAGTTTGAAGAATTTAAATGAACAATAAATAATAATTTGTCAATTTAAATCGCTTAGCTTTAAATTGTCCAATTTAAGTGTAAAAATTGTTCAATTTCAATTGCTTTCAGTTTAGGATTGTGAATAATTTTAGGGTTACCTAAGCACTGCAAACAAAAAGATTTAAAATTAAAAAATGTTACAAATTGACAATTTCCATCTCAATATCTTATATCTTTAAAATTTTACGTGCTTTAAATATTGTAAATTTTCAAATTGAAATTCATTATAAGGAATTATAAAGAATTTCAAATCGAATTTAATTAAAATAGCACCATGTCAGGTGATACCAATTGACATTTAAAGTTATTCACTGTCATATCCCGGTTCAGCGGCCACCCTGTAAAAAATACAATATCCCTCTTAGACGAGAAAATTATGGCAAAGGGATGGATTAATTACATTCCACCAAAGTAAGGAACTTTACAAACTTTTAGATCAAATGTAATATTCACCATAGTTTCACTGAAAATTTCACATAATTCCCTTCGTATTCATCAGAATCACATTTCACATCACATTCTTGTTTCTCATATTCGAACTTCACAAATTTTCAAACTTCTTTTCCACTTGTCAGAAACTGCTCTTGTGCCGTGAATATAAAGTCAATTTTAACGTTCCTGGGACCTTTTTCATCCTTGAAAAAAACAGCTGCTGAGATTGAAAAATCAACATTAAACTCACTTCACATACGAAAATCTCCGTAAACACCTTCTCTGGTTAAACCTTGGATAATAGAAACACTGAGAAAAGCAAATGCAAACGACAAAATCAATATAAGGGCTAAAGTCAACTGCAAGAGCATATCAGTTATCCACAAGTCGCACCCATTTAAATGAATTCAAATAACCCAGAATTGAATTCTATTTATTTGAAGTAATCTCTGTTTAACGAAAATCTAGTCCCAATGATAGGAAATCTTTAAAATGTTTTGTATTGTGTACACTCTATTTTTCAAATAAATAAAGTAACAACAAAATGTTTGAGTAATAAAAAAAATTATATCCTATCTGATTAAATTTATCTCTATAGCTCTATGTGAAAGTCATATTATGACACATTTATGTAACATACTATAACATTTAATAACTATTTTCTTCATTAATTGAATCTTATACAGCAGTTTTGTATCTATCTTTTATGCCTGCAACGAGCCTTAAAGTCTAATATGTAAGTATTTTTTTGTCACTGGAACTTCCCTCTGTGCAATTCATACCGTTTTCTATAATTTCCCAGACAAAATTATGTGATTTATGCAGAGGTTTCAGCGATCTCTAAAACGTTCGATAGACTATGTGAAACACTACAGATATAACTTATTCACGTGTACGTAAAACTCTTTGTGAAATGTTATAATTATGAAAGCAAAAGCTTTCGAAGAAAAACATACCAAGGGAATTAATTCACCGTAAGTATTCTTACGTTGTTATGAATCAAATTAAAAGTATATATCTGAAATCAATAATATCTTTCAGCTACGGATAAGATCTTCAAAGTTTGTTGATCTATTTTACTTTTTTCATGCAGATGAATATAAAATTTTTGTATTTTTCATGTATTCATTTCGCATAGGGTAACTGGTACAATGATTTGCCACTCAACGAATTTTCCCAGCTTTAAAACTTTCACAAAACACTAGAGGCGTCCAACGAAATTCTTAAATACAAAGATGGATAACAAATTTTATAGAAATTTAAATTACAATAGTAAGTTAGGCGTTTAAAGTAGGAGACAATTTGTATGTGAAAAAATATGGTTGAATACAGTCAGTGGCCATATCAGATTATAGAGATTACTGATTTCGAAAGCTCCTACATTTTATAATGATTAACTTGGGCCAAAAACTGTTTTTGACATTATTTACACTCATTAATCGTAAGCCAAAGTAGCAAACAATTATCTACATAGTCTATACAAAGTTTAAATAATTTTAAATTAATTTTTTCAAAGATATTTGTCATTTGCTTCTCAGATATTGTGACCAATCATTATTTTTCGGCTTTATTCCCGATGACAATGACTGACCACCCATTTATCGTATACAGACATCAATTTGAGGTTGAATACTACTACTACTGCACCTATCTTGTCAAATACGCTGCGGAATTGTTTGTTTTTCATCCTGCACTATTTATTAGTAGTTTTATTTGTGAATATGCTTTCATATAAGCATATTTGAATGTGGTGGCCAATAATTGGGGGTGGTCAACCATTGTACCGATTACCCCATATTTATTACTACGTGAATACAAAATATTCCTCAATATTCTTTATTATTCTTCTAAAAATCATAATTCAAAGAGTGACTTTCTACAATACTTTTCATTCACTATAGTAAGAATTTATATAAAACAAAAGAAATTTCAATTTTTGTATCAGTAAGAATGAAGAAGAATAATTCCATTCGGCATTTTCTTGGATCCAACCAAGTGTTGAATAGTAAGAAACAGAAAATTTAGCATCGAGCATAAGGATGTTCGACCAAGATTCTATCCATTGCTATAACATTCAACTGACTTATTTTGCAACAATCATCTGAGCTCTGGTTGTATTGAAACACGGAAGTAAAGAAGGAGACACGAAAAGCTATAATTTTCAGGATCGATAGACTTCAAGTAAAATATAGAACTGCCGATTTCCCCGGGAAAATTATCGTCTCAGATAGATTTCAACTCCAGTCTTTTTCAAATTTTATACACGCACTTTCACATAAATTCACAATCGAATGAAAAGATTATGCAAAATAATTTAATACTCAAATTACTATTTTTTCGCAAGAATATTTTTTTGAGATGAGATTAACTAAATTGCGTTTGATGTGAAGAGCCTTTGAAATAAATTCGCCAAACTTCTTTTCAACGAAATAAAAATAACACAACTAAATATAACGTTTAACGACACAAAAGTTTTTCGTGACTTTTCACATATTTTTAACACTACCTATTTACGCACAAAAATACGTTGTTTATTTCTTCAAAATATAATTTTTTGAATATATGAATTATTAAACGAAGAATTCGTCCCTTTTTATATAACAGCTCAAAATTTTGTTTCATAACTTTTTTTTAACAAAAAACCATTTTTGAATAAATTAATATTTCTGAATATCTGCAGAATATCTGAGATAGATTTTTTTACTAAAAATTAATTTGCTAAAAATTTGAGTTTTATAATGTCCTACAAGAACAAACAAAATTCTTTCTTTTCATAGAATTGCTTCGATCTTAACCAAGCATGTGAGAAGAATGCTTCTTTGTCAGGTCGACCTAAAAAGTTAAAACTTTGTAATTTAACTGAAACTAAAGGATTAAAATGATCCCTATATATATATATATATATATATATATATATATATATAATTTGTGAAATAAAAATGGTAAGATATAATTTTCAACACAAGACCAGAATCAAGGGGCACTTTTTAATTGAGAATATTTATATAGGGTGGCGAACAATGAATCTAATATTTGTTTCCCTTCTGCAATTTGATTGATCGAATTAAATACATGAATTGAAACAATAGCGCCGTTTATCAGCATTCTTCAGCAGACTTTACTAAAATGAGCAAAAACAACGTTTCTTTGCCCTCAGTCTCTTCAATTAACAGACAATTCTATGAAATTGGCAGTTCTCTTTCGGTGCAGAGAAATCGTGACAAAGAAACTTTCCGTAAAAAATTGATAATTTCAACAACAACAAGAAAACAAAGATAAAAATGTGTGTAATATATTAATTTTAGTGAAACAAAGTTTCTGAAAATCTTTCAGAAAAAAGTACGTGAACTTGCTTTTGAATTTGCGCAGCAAAAATAGTTTGATGGTTTGAAAATCTGCACTTGCATATTAAAATTTGAAATAAAAATAATGCACTCGTCTTATCTCAGTTCTCAATCTATGTTCTCATTAGCAACTTTATGAGTGTGTCATTATCAAGCTTTCTAATACATTAAAAAATATGTGAAGATGCGAATAATTTGCTATCAATGCTATACAAAAATATTGCACTTCAGAGATTAACAGTTTTCATTCGCATTTAAAAAAGGAACATCAACAAATGAGATAATAATTTTCGATTATGTTTAATATTTGTTACATAATATTTCAAGTTTTTAAATGAAATAAAAATAGGAGCTCATCTCGTATAAAAGGAGCACACTTTTCTTAAGTTTTAAGAATGTTTATCATGCCAAAAACTTGTCTGATAGTATTTTATATATCTATATTTATAGGGAGTTTTTACAAGCACCAAAAAATGCAGCTGTCCGTACACAAATTTCGATACACGTAGCTGCGGCCATATTTATATCTCAAGATTTGAATATAATAATTAATCAAACAAGAATAACGTACTGCAAAAATTCTGCTTTAAAGAAGGACGATAATCAAGCCGGCAAGTTACCCCTATGTATAAAATATTTAATTTTACACTGATTAACCACAAAACTCGGCTTTTCCAAAAACACGTCCATTATCTTATCTTCGTTTTTAAAAATGTTCGTGAAACGCGAAAGAACTACAATGAACAACCTAGATCATGCTGTTACCATTCTGTAAAATGAGCACATTTTTCCTCCCTCTACAAAATTAAAGTTAGATACAGTCATAAATGTAACTTCAAGCACGTTTCCATGAGTTTGTCGTTTTCTTAAGAATTGAAAGGAGCAAAAAGAGTGCAAAGAGGTTTACGGAAATTGCCGGTGTTTACTGAGATTTTGCACAGATTTCAGCAACGCGACGGATTGGGGGTGACTCGTGGTTATTCGTATAAAGAGAGCAGGTAAGAATACTGACGTGGCGAAGCAAGCGTCTTACTGGCACTGAGTGAGTGCATATTGTACATACACCAGATGGATTGTCGCGGCCGGCTTTCGCGTCCTGTCGGCTGTCGCGCACCCCGGAACGAGCGATCAGCCGCTCGTTACGTATAATAGGCAAGGCACGCGGCGCGCTGCCTCACTGGCATCGCATGGTGTGCCATTCTACTTCAACCCGACCGACCGCGACGCGACCCTTTGGTTCGACACCCCCCGCCTCTCCGCTTCCTTCTTTTACCGCATTTTCACCCTTTTTCCATTACACACGCTGTCCTACCCCAATGCCTTCACTGCTACCGCGGCCCCCGCCCACACGTTCACCACCCGTTTCAGCAACGTTCCCGCACCGCACCGCACCGGCTCGATATTTCCACGCTAGTCTCCCCATCGTGACTTGAAACGGTGAGCGGTGAACACTTGCTTCTACATACTTTGTGCTTTCTTTATGTACTTAATAAAGAGCCAGGTGGATGGACGAGACAAGACAAGACTCGAGATGAGATATGTATATGGCAAAAAATAATGCACGAAAGCCACTGAGATCGGGACAAAGAGACGGAGAGTGAGTACAACGAATGACGTTCGTCAAACCGCATTGTACGAGTATGAAGTTCCTGCGCTCTACTTAACGTTGAACGGCGGAATTTCGTGTCGTGAATATCGTGGGAGATGCAATTCTTGAAGGAGATATGCATGTGATTTTCTGAGGTTGAAAGAAATTCAATATTCATAGTATAGGGGTCCAAAGTTAATGTAGCCTTCAAAAATCCATTTTCGAAGTACTCGTATTTCATCTATGATTATTTTTCGGCCTTACCCCCCAGTAACGTTACAATGTCCAAAACAGTAATTTCCAAGAGGTTAACCACGGTTGTAATCTGGTGTTCACTCTGCCATCTAATCTTATGTAATCTTGCGTAATCCCAGATAATCTCATGCAATCTCCGGTAATCTTGTGCTATCTTGTGTAATCCCTTATGGTCTTTTGAAATCCCATGTAATGGCACTACATATACTCACTTTCCAAAAACCAATGAAAATAAAAGAACTTAGAAACGAAATATAACTAATTTGAGTACGCTACATTTATATGCTTTATAGCACTTACATCTGTTTGGGTAAATTATTATTGCATTTATTCATTTTGAGTATCTTTTACCCTTGTTCGAATAGTTTCCTTGTACCCTTCTTTACAGTGTAATTAACAGATTTATGAAGTAATTACATGAATTTTAAATAATATTTTTTTTTAAGTACTGCATACAATTCTGAAAATATATTGCATTTCCAAGAAAGCAAAATATTTTTAAAAAAGTATAAAAAACCTTATTCAAAGAACTTTGGGACTTTGAGACGTCACACTTCCGGTTTCACAGTCAATTAGCAATGCCTCATTTCTACCCCAAAAAAACCAAAAGTATACTTTTCAAACATTAAAGAAATTTTTAACTTATTTCAAAAAACTTTCCCTGAGTAATGACCTTCAGTTTTTAATACGAAACCGTCCCTTGTATTTCATTACTAATTTTAACCCTTGTGTACATTTGAAATTTTTTAAAATACTTATGGGATTCAAATCTTTTCCTTGTAGTTTATTCCAATAAATCAGTATCAACAGTGAATGGAAAGGTCCAATACACTTTAAAACACACGAAACACCCAAACAATTCACCTGCTGTCCCTAGCCGACCTCGCGAACGGAATGGTACGATGCAACTCGACGCACAATATTGCACGTCGAGTTGCCACACACAGAATGTGACTAATAATTATTAAATAATTAATAATCAATTGTATTATTACCCAACAAATTTCATGTGTATGAATCAAGGAACTGAATGAGAAATTAATAATCCACTCAAAGTTAAATTTGTATGTGGTCGGTACCCGGGTACTCTGGGTGTGTCAGCGACGGGGTCAGCGACGAATGTATACTTTGAGGTTGATTATTATTGCAAAAAATGTTCCTAAAAAAATTTTAAACACTCCATTTTCTTAAAATGGAACCAAATGAAGATAATCCAGAGGCCCTAAGCGGAATTTTTATTTGTATTCCAGTTACAAGCAAAAACCCCGTGGTGGGTACACGGGTACCCGGATGTGCACGTAAGGGCCTTCTTTTCAGTTATGTTATTCAATATGAATCTTATGTAACCTTGTGTAATCTCATGTAATATTGTGTAATTCCATATGTCACCTCAAAATGAAAGTGGTTAAACCCTCAGTGATTTCTATCAATATCTGAGACAAATAAATCATTACTTCTGGAGTTTCCCACGTGTATGTACCGTTTAACGATTTAAAGACCATTTATATAAGAGATTATTGTTTTGCACAAAAGATTCTATCTCGAAGAAACCAAATGAAAAGGTGCTAACTCGTGGAGACCAAATGAGAAGTTCTTACAGAATTGAGAGGGCTGATGTTCTCAATACAATTTATATGTGATTTTGAAGTTTCGATAGTTCGTAACGCGAGTTAGCACCTTCTTATTTTGTTTCCATGAGTTTGCATCTCTTCATTAGATTTCTCTGAGATGGAACCTTTTCATTTGGACACGTCAATGCCCCGACAATATCGAACTCATTGTTGTTGAAATTCTGATTGGCTTTTTAAATTAATTGAAACACTTCATTTATTAAATTTAGCACCTCCATGCTATACCCACCAATCTAGGTTTATCAGTCTAAACTCTTTAATTTCGTTTTGTATTGACACCTAGCGCCGTTATGCGTACGTGGCGCAACAGGCCAGCACAAAACGAGAAAGGAGAGTTTAGAGTGCTAAACCCAGATTGGAGAGTATACATTGCATGGAGGTACCGCATTTGAAATTTAAAAATAAAATCCGCTGCTAACTTCAAATTGAGTCGCAACTGTTAATTTAATTTATGATCGTTACTGTGGCGAAATATGTAATTGTTCTTTTAAATACAGATCTTCACTTATTCACATTGCTAATAGGATAAAACTCAGTTTCATTAAATAATAAAAGTTATTCATTCCCGTTGATTTCTTAATATCGAGGGAGAGATTGATCGAATTTTTAATGTAAACTATATTTCAAGATTACAAAGATTTCGCAAAATCTCAAAAGATTCTAGAAGATATTTTTGGTATTTGAAAAGTATGCATAAAAAAAATGTAAACGTTTCCGAAATATTTAAAGGTATTTCTAATTATTTCAAGTGATTCTGAGGAAATGCAAGGGATTCTCAGGTATTTTAGACCTTTTAAAAATATTACAAAGAATGTAATGAGATTTCAAGGGTTTTAACACTCCAATGGTTGCGCTTGATCTGAGAGATCCATACATGTCCAGGAAGTTGGCGAAGCCAACTTAAAATTTCGAAAAAATGAAAATTGTGCTGAATTGTGCTAGACTTATGCTCTATTAAAAAATGATAATTTCAGCTGAAAAATCAGAAAAACATTTATGTCAGCCGCGCCAATTTTTTTTTCTTGACAAAATAAAACTTTTGCTAGAAACTATCGGCTACGCATACTACTGTGCTACAAACATTAGGTCAAAATCTTGAACAATTTTCGAAAAGAGCGTCTAAAAAAAACTGAAAAAATGATCAATTTCAGAATTTCGAGAAATGGAAACTTGTGCTGAGTTGTGCTAGGCTAGCACAATAATTATCTGATTTTGACGAATTATACTCGAATTAGCACAACTCAGCATAAGTTTAAGATTTTTTAAGTCCATATTTTTGAACATTTTGGGTCAAACATCTATTCCAAGTCAGAAAACATTTCATTTTTGTTTAAATATTAATTTGAGACCAATTCTTCATTAGAGATAATTATTGTGCTAGCCTAACATAACTCAGCACAAGTTGAAGATTTTCGAAATTCATTGCATTGCATTTTTTGGAAAATATTAATTTGAGTGCGATTCGTCGCGAGAGATAATTATTGTGATAATTATTATTTTCAAATAATGAAAGCGTTTTCAATGTGTTTAAAAATATTTCAGGGTCATATCACAAAACTCTTAAAACTTGTAATGGATTTCAGAGAATTTTTAGAAAATCACAAAATATTTCAGGAATTTTTGAATTATTGGAAAATATCTCAAGCGACTTCACAGGACTTCTAAAAGAATTGCGAGCAACTTTGAAAGATTTGAGGGGATTTCACAGTTTTTCTAAGAAATTCAGGTGATCTGAGAGTATTTCAATGGATTTTCAAAAATCGTTCGAGATTACATGGTTTAGAGGGATTATAATGGTTCCGTCAAAGTTTTTAATAGATTTCAAAATATTTCACGGGATACTGCCAAACTTCTAAAGGTTTAAGTGGTTTAAAAAAATCAAAGGCTTTCAAGAGATTTCTACAGTCCCCGAAGAATGCAAAAATATTTTAAGGATTGTCGAAGTATTTCAAAATATTTCAAGAAGGGATTTCACAAGATTTCGAAGAATTATACAGGATTTCAAGTAATTTCTAAAAATGTTGAGCAGAGGAATTCTAAGGATTTAAACATTTTGAAAAAGATTTCATTGTAACTCTAAGAATTTTAAAAAATTTCGACAGGTTGAAAAAAATATAAGGCATTTCAAATAATTTCAAGGGATTTAAAAAATGTATGGTATTTTACGGACTTTTGAAATGTTTTAATTGATTATTATGGATTTTTAAAAATGTTCAAGTTGCTTTTAGCATTTGGGAATACATATTTCAAGTAATTTAATGGGGTTTCTGATAAATGTATAGGATTTCATGATCTTTCAGAAGATTTTAAGGCATTTCAAGAAATTTTGAAAGGTTTAAAAGATTTTAAAAGATTGTAGGAGTGGTCAACCCCTTACTTAATACTATAAGGCATTTACATGTTTTGAGATAAAAAAAAAAATTATATTTATGTTTTCTTATAGCCAGTAAACCATATGTAGCCATTTTATTATATTTATCGCCATATTTTGAGTATTAGAACTCATATAAGTACAGCGCTATATTAATTAAAAATTCGTATTTTCGACTAATATGAAATACTCGGTACGAAATAAGAAAAAGGACAATACTCATCGTTTGTTGGCTAATTATTCAGTCAAGTCAACGGATTCTGGAAACGAACGAGAAAGCAGAAGGACGGTATTAGCGAGGAACACTGTAACTGAAATAAAAAATGTATTTTCTTTTAAAGCCTTTTTTTTTAAATTCCATTTTCTTGAATTTATGAAAATTTTTTTTCCATAAATTCAGAAACCATTAGTGTCAAACTCCAAATAATCATGATAAATCATTTTTAAGCTATCTCAGTAGAATGCAGCGATTCTCATTGTTCACTCAAGGAAACAGTTTTTTATAAAACATCAATTTCAAACATCTTCATAATGTAAACTTTCCACATTCGTTGTCAAGTAGATTTTCTTGGTTCTATGGTGCATTCACACCGAATCGATTTCCCTAATTTAGGCAAAAAATTTTGTAAGAGTCAAATTAATTTCTATGTATAGGTAAATTTCACTAATTATTCGTGCTCTGATAATATAAATTTAAAATTTCTTGTTTATATGTGAAATAAAAAGATGATGTTGTAAAATATTATTACGTTTTTTTGAAAATAAAATGTTTAGGTGTTGTAAGAATACATTTTAGAGGTCGCGCACATAATACGTCACACGTTTTTCCTTTGTTTATTAAATAAAGACGAGAATAAAATTGCCTTGCAGCCAAAAGGGAAAACGTGTGACGTATTATGTGCACGACCCTTTATAAGGGGCCTTCCATAAACCACGTGGTTTCTTCAGGAGGGAGAGGGGTTCACCGAAAGGCCACGTTGGGCTACACGGTAGAAGGGAAGGGGGAGGTGTCGAGTTAGAGCCACGTGGTTTTACACTTAAGTGTTGAAAAAAAATAAAACGCAAGGCCAGAAAACAGAAAAATGATTACCAAGAACAATAACAAGTCCAAAAATATTAGAACACAGAATAAATCAATTTTAACCCGAATAGTTGATTTTTAAACCAGAAAGATAAATTCTTTACCACCCCCCCCCATCTAAAAAAATGTTCAACAAAATACTTAATTGTCAATTAGGGGCCTTCGACAAACCACGTAGCACCTTAGGTGGTTGGGGGGGGAGGTCTACGAGAATGCCACGGTGGACTACATGGGGGGACAGGGGGGGCCAAAAAGTGGCCAAAATTGGGCCTAATGATTTATGGAAACCCCCTGAAAGAAATGTTGCAATTCAAATTGAATTCATATTAAAAAATCTTAAATTTGAAGTGGTAAAGATTAATAGTATCCCAGGCGAAAGTATCGGATAGGAATTCATTTCGAATCATTCCGAATTATTTCAGAATCTGTATCCGAACCAATCTGAATCAATCTGCACCCATACGAAAAATGTTCTACATTTCGTTCGATCAAAATCTCTCAAAAATTAATCCGACTTAATCCGTTTCGATCCGAACCAAATTTTTAATCTCAATGAATCCGCATCAATCCGACGTCAGATTGACCTACACCGATTTTCAATCCGAACGAATCCGAGTTCGGACTGAATTGGATTCATTTAGATTGAAAATCGGTTTAGGTCAATCTGAGTTCGGATCCATTCGGATTGAAAAATGGTTCGGATTGATTCGGATTGAGTTGGATTAATTTTTAACCGATTTCGATTGAACAAAATATATAACTTTCTTCGGATTGGTTCGGATTAACTCGGATTGGTTCGGATACAGATTCCGGAATGATTCGGATGACTTCGGATTGGTCAGGAATGAATTCCTATCCGAAACTTTCGCCAGCACGGAGAAAAATGGAAGATCAGTTTAGCCATATAGATGTGTGGACCGACTATATTGCAGGGTCAACTGTAGGACTCAAGCGTCATATAGAGCAGAACCGATCATCACATTTTCTATATTTGTTGTCCTTTTCCTATTCATTCTAGTCTCTCTCTCTCTCTCTCTCTTATAAGAGGCTGGAAATGATAAAATTACGTAGAACCTATAAAATCTGAAAATTTATATGAAATACATGAATTCTGAAAGCATTTTGCATTGTTCGTGGAGAGCGAGGTGTATGAGACATAATTTGATATTGAACAACAGTGCACATTGACAATATATTTTTTGGAGCACGAAAGGCTAAGGACACGGCACGGTGTCACACTGAATTGTAAGATTTGAAACTCTCAAGTCAATATCAATATTCCACATCTCCTTACTTTCTGCATCATTAATGAATGCTGAAATTTTTTGCACGTTTTCATTTTGAAACGACACGGCGACAACAAATTGATAGCTGAACGTCCAATTCCGCTTCCATCCGAAATCCCTTGGAAGCATCAAACTTGACGTTGAAAATTCAAAAGAATAAGCTTAATACACGTTTTATCATGTTCTCTCTTATGCAACAGCAAATGTGACGCTGAAAGGTTCAGACATTCCCTCACTCCGAAAATGCTCTATTGAGTACGGCCACGGAAACGGCCTGGCGCCATCTGTTGCCTAAAAGCGGCAATATTTTAGTGATGAATTCCACTTGCTTACATATGCGATTGAAAATAAATAAAATTTTACTGAAAATAAGAGTTCAACTATCGGATAACGAGAGTGTCTGTAGGAAAACTGATAAAATCTCGATTTAGGGAAGAAAACTTTTGCTCGAGTTTATTGAACGGTTTGATCGGAATTTATTTTTGTATTTCTCTGTCTATGACAGATCTCCTATCGGATTACAAAGATCACATAAAGTATGTCAGTACTCTTGTTTTTCGAAAAAGGTATCATGACAAATTATTGTGTTAATTGGATAAGTAATATTATATATATTTTTACATATTTATACGACCTATTTTTTATGTAAAAGTAATGCTAGTTGTCAGATTTTGAGGCTAGAAAGTTTAATTATCCCAGAATATTTATGGAGTATATTTTATTTTAATTCAAATAACATCGAGTATTTTATTAGTTTTCTTGAATTTTAAGTGAAACTTTTTTTCAACAATTCGCTATGTTATGTGAAAAAACTTTTTTCTTAGGTTTGTTGATTATGGCAGAAGCGACAAAACGCAGTCAAAAAGCTAGGAAGGGTAATTCGAATGATTGTGTGGTAAACTGCTTTAACAGCTTTAAAAATACTGCTCCTGATGTGCATTTTTATGCTTTTCCAACGTATCACAGAAGAAAATTATTTCTGTTGATCTAGTGGAATATTTATTAACATCGGTTCATTAATTTTCAATTCATTAAACGAATAGAATTTGTTTAAATAATATTTTTTTCGAAATTTTTTAAAATAAAAAATTATTACCATTTCTTTGCTGGAATATTTATCAATATTGTTAATCAATTTTTAATTATGCAAAGAAATTCCATTTGTTCAAAACCAATTCAGAAATATAACAAAATTATTGCTTCCAACAATCAGAAGTTTTAATGTAAATATCAGAAAAGAAAAATCAACAAATTTGCTGAAAATAAATAATAATTTTAAACCTCAACGATTGGAAAATATCCGGAAATAAATTAATGTCACTTAATGATGAAACAGTAATATTTTTCATTGAAAACACAAATTTTTGAAAAAAAATTATTTAGGCAAATGGAATGTGTTTAAACAATTAAAAATTAAGTAACCTATCTTGATCAATATTCCACTAAAGAAGTAGACATAACTATTATTTTAAAAAATGAAGAAAAATAATTCAAACAAATTCCATTTGTTCAAATAATTGAAAATTACTGAACCAATGTTAATAAACATTCAATTAGACCAATAGTAATAAATTTTAGAAAAAAACGAAATGTCGAAAAAAATGATATAAAATAAAATAAATTTATTCAAATAATCGAAAATTTATCAACCAATGTTGATAAGTATTCCACCAGACTAATATAAATAATTTTAAATAGAAAAAAAACGAGAATAAAGTGCTCAAGAGGTCGATTTCATGAAAAATTAACATTGTTGGTTTCAAGGTTAGTTTTCAGGCTCCCATGGATAATTTTCAACAAGCGCCTATACTTTCGCATAACATTATCCCAAAACCTGAAAAATTATTCCAAAAACTCAAAAAAGTTATTTTTCCCATTCATTTTACACGGGAAACTTCAAAAGTTTCATTTCTAATTTATTAATATTTTTAACATAAAGGAAAATGTTAGGAAATTTATGATTATAATTATAGATTTCCCTAATACTTCTCTTTATGTTATATATGTTTTACTCAATAAACTGGACTGAAATTTTCTTATTCTATTTACTTTCAACTCCTGCACCCTCACTACATGAATGACAGCTAAACTTTTTCCCTTATTGAGCGTTTCAGGGTGAAAATCGGTTGAATCACTTATAGCTTGAAATCCTGTTTTTATTAAAATATTCATCATCAATCCGCTTGTGGACATTCGACCGGTAATTTTTAGGGTTAGGTTCATGCCGGCAACAACGTAACTAGAACAGATTTAACTGGAATGAAAAGACCATTTTTTCACTAAATCTTTTTGCAAGAAAGTTCCCTATATTATTTTGCTTTGTTTTGGAAAACGTTATATACGTTTTAAAGCAATCACTTATGCATTTATTATATTTAAAAACAATTCATACGTGCTATTCTATGTAAATTTCCTCTGGCCGCCGCGGGCGCTGCCTGTCATATCCGGTTAATATCAAGGTCACGTCCGTACTCAATACTCTGTTCAGCGAGAGAAAGAATTTCTGAAACGACGAAATTGCGTTCTCTGCGCGCACCTTGTCGAAGAAGGGGAATCGTAGGCGTAAGTATTTGGGCAGTCATCATTTCCTCCACACTGGATTCGCAATTGCTCCACGCTCTCGATGCTAGGTCCCCTGTAGAGGCAATCTTTTCGTCTTTCCACTTATGTATATCTATTCCTATTTCCAAAATAAAAGTATGTCCGAGAAAATTATTCGAATACGCAAAAGTAGATTAAGTCTAATCTAATCTAGCATAAATACGTTTAATATATCAACATTTTTATGGAAAATTTAGAAACTAAAATCTTTAACAAATCCAAGCAATTTTCGATTTTTTCGATTTCATCCATCAAATACACCCTAATATCAAGTTCACTGTGGAAATTGAACAAAACGGAAAATTACCTTTCTTGGACGTACTAGTTTGTAAAAGATCTGATAACACATTAGGACATGAAGTTTACAGAAAATTCACGCATACAAACTGATACCTGCATGCCTCCTCCCACCACCACCCATCTCAAAAGCAATCGGTCATCAATTCCCTTGTATACAGAGCTGTCTCCATAACAGATAAAGATAACTTACAAAAGGAA